>OZ016504.1:38819956-39027456 GCA_963966595.1 Physocephala rufipes
GTGCGACTCATGTATTCTTATATCTTACTAGTAGTAATTTGCGTTTTTTGCGAAGTCCTTTTTGAAACGATAGAGCTCAGATAATTGTATCCAATTCTAAATATATTTATAGATGAATCTTCTTTAGATGGATACTTATCAATCTTACCTCATATAATATAAAATTATTGAACCTAGAGTAAACACTAGCTTATCTTCATTTAACTAAATCTTTATTTAGTCTTATTTTTAAAGCTCACAATGTTCATTACGATGATACTACTGTAGCGTAATAAAGTCGAAAATTAGAAAGGAAGAAAAAAAATTTAATCATTTTCCTCTCGTAAAAAACACATAAGAAATAATGTAGTAATAGAAAGAAATGTAATCGTTCTTATTGTGAATATAGACGAAATTTTTATAAACCAAATTTAAGAAATTAAAAGAAAAGCTAGAAAAAATAATGCAAAAATACCGTAATCGGTGAAGATATAAAAAACTAAAATAATTAATAACATTTCACTAAAGCAAAACATGCGATAGTTGTAGAAATTGAAAAATAAAACGAGCGGAGAAAAAGGGAAAAGACGTTTGAGAACGACAATGACGTGATATCCTGATCAATTTTCTTTTTATTTTTGCTGAAGACATGTAGCAAAGTTGAACTTGTAATAGCAATTAACCCATATGAACTCTGCAACAACACCAACAATAACAACAACAACAATGGCTAATACAAACTAGATATTGTTTGCGTGTTGATTAAAAATGAATGTAGTTAAGAGAATAATAAAAGGAAACCATGTAAGCAAATAGTAAAATAATAAAAGAATGAATTACTTAAATAATATTATACACAGTCGAAAAAAGAGGAAAAGAGATTCTTATTGCAGTTAAGAGATTTTAAAGAAGATTTCTTAAGCAACATAAACAACAACAAAGAGAAAAATTGAAGCACGAAAATCATTTTATTACACAAGTAATGATTTTATTCTCTCGCTTTTGCATAATTGAGGTCGTTGGTATCACTTTTTTGTCGCTTTCATAAATATTCGACATAATTTGATTTGACAAGAAATATTGTATTTTAATAACATTCTGTTCGATGAATTCCCTTTGCGGTAAACATGCTCGAGTTGAGCGTTAGAATTCATGAATAAATTTAGCCCAATAAACAGTGCGAACTAATTAACAGAAACATTAATGTGGGTGTGGCGCATACATATTCAGAAATGGATAACACTTTAACAGAAACGCGTCGCATATCGAGGTGAATATATTTGAAAATAGCTATTATTTTCTAACAATATTTCTTAGGTTAATTACAATTTTCGTTAGAATTATAAAGCGAGTTCTAGGGGCAAATTAATTTTTGAGTGTCTAATAATAATTTATATTTAATACCATAATATATTCGTTCCTCATTTAATCAGTTTCGCTCTCATAAGCTTTTCAAGAATGACGGAACAATGTTGGGCCTTTTTGACGTCCCCAGTCTTATACGTTTTCCATGATCCGATAACAACTCAATGTGCGTCACCCCTTTATCAGAATGGAGTGTATAAATTTATCAAAAAGTGCTTCGAAGAGAAAACCGATCAAATATCGATCTTATGTTATGATGCAACATTCAAATTGGATATTTCTGTATCGGTGAGATAAAACATATGACTTAGTAACACAGGACAAAGTAAAACATTATAAAAATTCGGCGTCAGATTTACAGCGAGCAATTTCGTACCTATTTAATCTTGTTCGCAGTGCGTTCTGAGCAAATGTACAAATCAGAATTAATTTTCTTTGAAACTGAAACCTCTTAATCAGTTAAAATGACGGAATTTCTAGTACTGCAATTCTGTTTTGTCTGCAGGAACAAGTTTATACTAAATATGTATTTTATTGGTAATTGGCTTACTTTCTATTCATTTTGTAATTTAATATTATCATTCTATATTAGCTACACACACAATTTTATAAGTGTATTGTAGAAAGAATGTTGTTTGCTTCGATATGAAAATATTGAAACTAACTGAATTATACATTTTTTATTTTATTATTTTTGAATGAATACAACGTTAACGAATTAAAAACAAGGTAATGTAAAAGAAAACAGGGTATAAATTTAAGTTGATTTTTACACATTGTCCTTAATGGAAAGGACTACATTGCCTTTAATGGAAAATCCTATATAGACACCTCGTAACACAATAATTTTATTCGAGAACAAGAAACAACTAATTTTTGTTAAAAATGTTAAAATAAAAATGTTAAAAATGTTAAAAATGTTAAAAATGTTAAAATAAAAACTCTCAGGGGATGGAGACGGGGCCGATGAGCGTCATAACTGTAGTAAAGCTTTCCATAGATCTTCTTACACTTCTATTGTTTGTACGAGTACATGACTGGGTTTTTCTTTGTTGGCCGATATTTTGTTATTGTGACTGATACATCTGGTTTTTTTTGTTGTTACTTTGGCATCATTCTAAATAGTTGTTATTATAACACAACGTTGGTACCCGCTAATGCAACTGTTAATATTTTGTTGCTGGGGTAGTTGTTGCTGTCATACAGTAGTTGTTCTTGTTCGAAGAACTAGACCCAATTTAATTTACTTCATCACGATGACCTTATGTTATCATGCAGCAATCTTACTATTAAAGATTTTGATGAAAGAAACAAAGAGAAAAGCGAGCCTATGAAATTGATTTTTTCTCTTGATATTTCTATCTCTTTTTTCTCTCTCCTTCAGAGTCATCTCTTCCCGCTTTGTCTTTTTTTTGTTCGTGTCCGTATTAAGATGATCTGGTATTGGTTTACGGCTAGCCTTAAGTAGGTTAATGGTTTTATATATTCAAGGCTTATAAACATAAGTTAATATTGTGTGCGTAATCACAGGCTTAAGAAAGTATATATATAGTAGGTAAAATATCAGAGATTCGCATTTAATTTGTTCATTCATTATCATTAACCTTCTCAAAGTGAGAGAGTTTAAAAATAACACTAAAGAGAAATAGCGAACAATCTTCTTCATCTTCATCTTCTTCCTCTAAAGAATTGTGCGTAAATTTAAAAATCATATATAATAAAATTTCATTTTTAAAAATAATTTTATTTCAAGGTTTTGACTATTACGAATTAAGGCGACTCGTAAAATCGCATAAAAGGTTAAATCTCAAAATAGCTAAGAAATTCAAATAAAGAAGCTACATAAATGCACAATTATAGAACTATATATGAATTCAATGACTTCCTTCAACATTTCTTGGTAGTTAAGATTTAAATTTAGTAACTTTGAACTATCGGGAGTAACCTCCTTACAGAATATATTCCTTCACCCTTCTTTAATTTTTACGCTAAATCCAACGATTAGTCTGTTACGGTTTCATATCATAAAGGCAATAATTTATGTGTTTATTTCAAGGTTCTCGTCTCGTCTCGTCCTTCCAGTCGTCTTTCAACTGCTTAATTTATCTGTCACCCTAACTAATATCAAACAGTTGAAAGGCGACTCGAGAGATGAAACGATACGAACTATGGAATAAGCATATTAGTTTTATGTGGCAAATAAAATACTGAATGCATGTAGTTTTTGTTGAATAAACTCCCAAATTTGTATTCGCGGTGACGCTTTATGTTCATTTATAAATGTGAATTTTTTGAACAATTTGAAAAATTGTCTTATCACAGTTAAATGGTCTCAATCACAGGTAGATCAGAAAAAAGTGAGAAAAATATATAAAAATCAAATTTCTTTCTTATTTTAGCGGCAATTCATGATTTCATTTAATTAGGTTTCTTATTATTATTATTATTATTTGGAAAAAATTGTTTGCTAATTATACCGTAAGGGATTTAGTGGTAACTGTAAAATGCTAGATGCCACAAGATTATCCAGTGCTTTCAAGATAGAAAAAAACGATTTTGCATCGTTCTGAAATTAAGGTTTTAAAATGAGGACCTTTTGAACGATGACATGCAAATGTAACCCACAGTAGTTTTAAATTTATAGTAATATTTCCTAGTTAAAGTTTACTTACGACGAATTATTTTGTAGGCTAAAAAAGTTTTAGTTTGTATCCATATTTGATATTTACCTGAAATAAATAGAAATAAAACACTGAAGTAGAAACGTTATTAAAATTAACTTAAATAACTAGAATTTCTTCATCAAGAAAAAATATTGTAAATGTTTTCAATATAGAAGAATTTCAACAAAAATGAGTCGTCTGAATTTCCGTCAACGGTAATACGAGCTCCTAAGCAACAATTATCAAAATTTTCCAACTTCATAGACCAAGCTATTAAATTTCAAACTTTGGAATATCAAAAGTTTCTAATTTAATTTCAAAGAATTTAATTTTTTATTCTCTTTTATTCAAATAGTGCGCAATGTGTGACAAGGGAAGCTTTAAATCGGCAGGAAGAATATATAAATAAGTGCGTTGCATATCATTATAAAGAAATGCATAAAAGTGCACTTTAAACGTCATTATGACGGAGTGAGACGGCAATTAAGTTCTAAAATAAGAAAAAGAAAGGAAAATAGAAGCTTAACGACAAAGTGCGGCCAAAAGCCGTTTAAAGGGAAGTAAAGTTAATAAACAAGTTACATTACGTTACGTTACGAATTCGAAATGAGAAAAGTTTTTAATGACGTCAAAGGAATATATAAAAATTTAGTAATGCAAATAAATAAATACAAAAGTAAGATGAAAAAAAATTACTTACAGGCAAGAAAAAACTTTTGGAACGATGAAGTAGATTAAACAAATACTTTTGGAAAAATTTTCCAAAAGGCAAATGTGGTTCGTTATTAAACATTATAAGAATGAGAAAAGAGTATAATTATGTTAATAAGCACTAAAATAAATGCAAGTGAACTAAATGACACCAAGACGTAATGTAAGAATGCGCTCACAACATTAACTACCGAACAAATAGTAAAATTTATCGTAATTAGAATGGATTTAAATTAAGAAGCTGATAAGAAATAAATTCAGGCCTAAGAAGTAAATCAAGAAAACTGGTTACAGCTGTCAAATAGGCTACGAGATGCTTAATTAATCGAAAAGCAACTTATGTAATCAGGCGAGAAGCCAAAATATAAGATTTACGGAATTGTAAGAGAGCATACAGAGAACCATTATAATGATTAAACAGGTGAAATACATGGAAATGCGTAAAGAAAAAAGCAATATAAGAAAAACAACACCGATCAAGAAAGAACAAACAAATGCAAAATCGCCCAACACACAACTTCTACAAACAAGCGACAGATTTCTGAAAAGTTTGAATAATAAGCCTCTTAAACGTAAGAACAAACAAACAAAGAACGGAGATACAAATGAAAAAGGAATAATCAAACATAATGCGCTTAACAAAAGCGAACAAACAAATGTGGAATGAACGAACAAAGAAACAAACCAATATTTTCAGCATCAAATAAACATTTTTAAAGTGGTTGCGAGAATTTATTTTTAAAGCAAACAAATTTGGCCGTTTGACAAAAAAAAAAACACTCACAATGGATAGAATAAAAACTCAAAGCAGAAATAATAAAACGGATTCGTAAAACACGTCAAATAGCAAACTTTTCAATAGAAAACACTGTCTGAATTTAAAAATTAAAATATTCCAAAATGTTTATAAATCTAACTAAATGATAGAACGCGAAGGGGGAAAGGAGAGAGATAGTGGAAGTGAGAAAATAAGCGCAGCATGCTCGAGTCAAGGAGAATCGTTTGATTCGTGCTGGCAAAAATAAAGCATTAATGCAAGTTTTTTATTCATTTGTATAAAGTTTCAGATTAAAGTCCAATAAATAAAGTAACAATATCAACAACAACAACAACAACAACGACCACAACAACGGCAACAATAACTAAAGGCTCAAAATTGTAGTCACGTCGTTTTTTAATAATATTAAAAGTCTCAGCAACAGTAATAACAACAACGATGAGAAGGATAACGACAGGAACATAAGCAGCAAAGACAACAGCAACAATAATGAATTATGGAATATATAAAAATCGAATAATTCTCAAAGATACAAAAACAATATGTGAATAATAGATAAAATATAGAAAATGAAAATATCGCCAACTGCCGCGATATTTTATAGCAAGATTAAATAAAAGTATATTTCTTTAAAATATATGAAAATTTTAAAACTAAAATACAATTAAAAATTTGTCTTTTTCGGAAGAGAAAAAAGAAATTGGGTGCTCGAAAGGTATGAAAATTTTGAAGTTTCATAATTTTATTGAGAAACATCTTCAATCTTAGAGAAACATTTACCATTTATAATTTGTTTCGAAACTTCAATCCAAATGTTGAATCATTGATGAATCAACTACCTTTTTATTCTCACCCGCTTATCGTTATTGTATTTTGAATCTTTGTCGATATTCAGAAATAACTAACGGGTTATTATTATATAAATAATAATTAACTAACTAATTATTGCAAACTGTGAGTGAGATTGGATACTATAGATTCCAGTATGTCGTACTCACCAAGTTGAAGAAATATGAATTTGAATTAGAATAAAAAATATGGAATTATAAAAATTGGAATTTATAAAAATTTCACTCCAAATATTTTTTTACATTAATTTTTACGACCATTCAATTTACGAGAAGATGCCGAGGTTACTCACATAGACAAAACCGCTTTTCAATGAACATTTATTGATTTATTTAATATGCCTAAAACGACAAAAGATACTGACTCATCATCATCAACATCATCAACAACAATGGACTCGTCTTTATCAACAGCTGAATAATTTATTAAATTTATTTATAGATTAACACCTCTAGGGTAGATGTATATTTTTTTAAAGGCTTAAAAAGCTTTATCGTCTATATCGAATTATATTTTTATAGTAAAAATATTAAAGAGTTCATTGTAATTGAAATGATATCCCCGTGTTCTCTTTTTTTATTGATGACTAAGTGAGAGAGTATGATCATTTATTAAAACCATTCGAAGTTTGTACTTTTGTCGAAATCGAAATTTGGTTTTATAATATCAAATTTACGATATATTGGAAACAGTGACTAAAAGAAGACCATCGGCCGGATTTTTTATATGCCTTAAGAAGTCATCATCAATATCAACGATTAACATCGATTCCGACATAACCTTTTAAATGAAACCTAGTTAGAAAGTTACAAGGTTTCAAATCTAAACTTCATGGATTAAAACTGGCATCAATAAGACTCTATTGTTAAATGGCATAATTCTATGACGCCAAAAGCATGAACATAGGTTGTATTTATTAGCTTCTAGACGATTCAATACTAGACGATTCTAGACTTCTCAATCCTCTGCATTATTAGTCCCCCTTAAGGTCGTCAAAGTATCGCTTTAAAGGATTGAAATTGATCGGATAGCGAAAAGTTTCGTTAAAATTCAGCCCACAGGACCAATTTTTTGATTTTTTTTTGTCATTAAATGGAAGCAATCATTTGGAAAGGATTTTACTTTTTGAAATTTTTGGACTGGGCTGAAATAATTTCAATTTTTAAGAAATGAAAGAGAAGGAATAATAGTTATATCGGGGAATGTCTTTTGTAGAACTAAAAAAGGAATTCTGAGTGAAAGAAATGGGTCAGGACAGAATTTAGTTTTCGAAAGAGTGCGTCTTTCTCTCTTTCTCTCGCTCTCCCTCTCTCTCTCGTTCCATATTTTTCATTCGTCATCAGAGTGACAGAGAAGGAAGAAGCATTACAAAATCGAATTGGCAATATAATGAATAATGAAGAGCGAAAGTAAAGGAATTGAAAAAAGGCCTGTAGAATTGCAGATATTTTCACAATTCTTATTAGCTGTTCTGAAATGGATTTAATGCCTAAAATCGAAAATAGAATACCATCAAAAATATCCATTAATAAGCCTATACGCCACTACTACAACAGCAATAGCAAATAGAAGAATAAAAAGGAAATCAAGAAGCCTAAAAACGAGAGGAGTCCAATAATGATGACAAACAACATTTATCAAAACAACGAATAAAAGTGCGGCCAAAACTGGTTTCACCAGAACCAAACGTCTGTAGCATCGACTTTTTTATGTTGCCACATATATTTTCGTCTTTCTTGCTGTTGCTGATGATGTTGTTATAGATTGTATTGTTGTGGTTATTTTCAAAAAGCTCAACTTCAAACAGTTTTGAACAGCAGAGAGAGTGATGGCGAGCAATAGTGCTGATGGCTGTGGTTTTGTGCTTTGTTGTTGTATTTTGGGCTCTCTTGTCGCCAGCAATTTTTTTTTTTGTTTAATGCTTTTTCCTTTACTTTTCCTTCGTTTGTATTTTTTTATATACATTTGTTTTTATTATGACTTTTTTATGAATTGTTTTTGCTTAAGTTGATCTTAAAAGTATTTTCATTAAAGAATTGAGCGATAATAGAAAAGGATAGCTTCGATATTCGTTTGACTTCAGGAAATGGCAAAATAAATTAATCATTTTGTCATGAATCTCCGAATAAACAAATAGCCAAAGGCAAAAGTAAAAGCAAAAAGAAAGTATATTAACTTCTCATTTTTGGTTTGTAGACAAACCGGTTTCGGCGATATGCCATCCTCAGTGTCTTTTTCGTTCTCCGAAAAAGACACTGAGGATGGCATATCGCCGAAACCGGTTTGTCTACAAACCAAAAATGACAAGGAATGACGGAAATTCGTTCCACAACACAACAATTTCATACCCTGTCGGAAAAATATATCAAAATCAAGAAACTATATTAACTTCCTTTTACCACTTATTTTGCAAAGCAGTGGATAGATAAAAGGATCGAGCTTAATTAAAAATGAATTTTCGTATCAATGGCAATAGAAGAAAGATTAGATTACAAGAATTCCTGGAGAAGATTAAAGATTTTTGAAGATTTTTATTCACTTCAATAATTCCTTGAATGATTAAGAAAATAAATGTAACGACATTTCCAATTATCGCAATTTCAAAATTAGTTTTAAACAGAAACAAAATATGGTTGTACCAAGTTCATTTTTGATAATATTTCAATGCAAGTTCTCTTCTCCGAATAATGTTTAACTTTCAACTCCTAAGAGATGGTCACTGGGTATAGGATAAAGCATTATCGCAAGGGCAATCGGAAGAAATAACATCTTCTTCAAGTTTTTGCCTTTACAAAAGTGGCAGACAAGCAAATAATATAAATTATTTTTTTAGATTACAACTGATTTTTGCAATAAATCGTGATCTTCAAAATTCTTAGATCAAGCTTAGAGTTAATATTAATTTTTCGAATTTGGAAGCAGTCTTATGACTGGATTTTGAGTCAGTATTTAGGACATTTTTACCGATCTTAGCATAAGTTTGCTGAAATTTATTTTTATCACAAAAACAATTACGTTTTTAATCAGTTTTAATATAATTACGTTTAATATTATTAGCATTCCTTGAAACATATTGAAGGTTTGACAACTGTTTTAAATGTTTTAATTTTTATCTGAAGCAAATTTTCACTCGTTTTAAAAATTATTTAAAACACAAAAGGCATTGATAAAGTCAATGAATCCAGCACACCCTGAACATTAACAAAAGCAAATGACAAGAAGGAGAACAAATTTAAAGGTTTTAATTGAGAATCTTAAAATGGATAATTTCAATTTAATTAAAATTATATTAATTATGCAAAAATTAAAACTAAGATCGTACATGTTCCTGCACATAAATTTCATGGCTTTAATTTTAGAAATATTCACACATATGAAGATGACTTCAATTGAATTTGAGTTTGAACGTCTTGAGACCTGATATTTTGTGAGAAAATTTCAATGAAATCTTAAACGGACACATAAATATTGAATAATCGGGTATTTTATCATTTTTTCTTTATTTCATTCTCCGCTAACGAAATAATCAAAATAGGATCAACAAGCAAAATTAAGAAATTACTAAGATTTTAATTTAATATTAAAACAAAACAAAACAAAACAAAAAGCTTTCGAAAATTTATTGATAAATATTCTCCTGATCTCACTACAAAGCTTTTCCTAAAAAAATAATCAAGTCAAATTTGACATCTGAGTTCTTAAATGGTTTTAGCCGATGTTTCATTTCATCATGTGTTTAATTGTGTAAAAGGATCTCCATGATGATGATTTCCATCATCATCTCATGTGACCTTCTACAGCATTCCTACATACTGTCAACAAAGTAGTCCTTCAAATCTTTCTTAAAATTCAATCCTCAACGACCCTGAATTTGAAATAGCATTGAAACAATCTGATCCTGAAAAATCAATAGTTTGTAATATGCTAGAAAACATTTACAACAAAACGCTTACACTAACTACTAGTAAAAAACAAAGCAATCAGAAAAGAGACATATTCCAATTAAACAAAAGTCAAGATCACAAACAAGAATGATGCATATCTAAGATTTTCTTACCTTATCTGATGGTATAGTTCGCGACATTTTTTGTGTAATAACAGCTGAATTGGCGCTGACTGGAGCAACTGTGGCGCCAACAACAACTGCTGCGCCGCTATTCGATGACGAGGAGCAATAAGATGAAGATGAGGAACATGCCGATACATCAGCATGACGTTTGATATTAATATTATTTGGAGGAGTGGATGATGAGGATGATGATGTTGCGCTCGATGGTCTCGATGAGATGGCAGTAGTCGCGGTCATTACAGCAGCTGCCTTATGATAGCCTTGATAGTGGTGCACAGCAGCGGAAATTGACGATGCAACGGAACACACACTAGTCGAGGATGGATTGCAACAACGATTACCAGAGGGAGAAGCAGCTGCAGTAATTGCGGCAACGGCAGCGCCAGCACTGGTTGATGATGGTGAAGTAGATGTAATAATCTCACCACCACCACGACCACTATCACCCCCACCATAGACAACAGCACCGGCAGAAGCAGAAGCAGGAGCCGCGTTGGAAGTAGCTACGATTACGACTGTCGTTGTATGCTGATGGGGTGAACGGTGATGGTGGTGTTGTTGTTGCTGTTGCTGCTGTTGTTGTGGCTGTTGTTGTTGTTGTTGATGGTGCTGGTGGTGGTGGTGCTTTATTAGTTGTTGTTGTTGTTGCTGCTGCCTTAATTGTACTGATACATTTGGGATTTTTGGTATATCAGTAGTCGATATGGAGGACATTTTGGCATTTAATGGAATGAAAATTTTCCTTTTATGTAAACTTTTAGAAATAATTTTTTTTAATCTTTTTCAATGATTTTTTAATTTTCACAAACAGCTCTTTAACCCACTTCAAAGACTTTTTTATTGCACAAACAAAATTAGTGAATAACTAGTCGAAGCTCGAAACCGCCCGATTTATTTATGTTTTTTATATATAACTTTTCACATCAGTTTTTTTTAAAATCACAATTATGTTCACACAACTGCGATCATTTTCTCTGCTTTCTAATAATTTTATTATTCATTCATTCATTGTGTAATCGTTACTAATAATTACAGCAGTTCAATGAGAAACAAGAAGAAAATACGTGTGATGGGATTACGAAAATATAAAGCAAAAAACAATATACAACAAACCTGAAAAAGGGAAGCAAACGCAGACAACGTCGGATGACGTCGTCGCCAGCAACCCAATGAATAACAAGCAAATGCAATCAGTGGGAGGGGGATGTGGAGATTTATCGATATATTGGCGACTGGCCTTGTGCTTACGAATGAACCAAAAAGTTCAACACAAGGAGAAACAAGCAGTGGAATTTGTTTGTTTACAATTCCTCTATTTTGACCATACTGAGGATCTTTACCAATTCCACAAAATTTTTTTATCCCTTTCCTGTAGCAGCTCTTTTGAGCTCTATTTGGCTGATGAAAAGAATACCAAGGCAAACAACTCGCACATACATATATAAAAATTGATTTTCTCTAAAAATCCACCTTATTCTGTTATTTCATTTTTCTTTTTTTAATGAGTAATTCTTGACTCTGATCCAAAACAGCTCCAGAAGAAAAATTTTCACTAATTGGTAAAATGAAATAGGAGGAGGAAACGATATAATAAAACTGGTCGTTTTATTGCATTGTGTACAATAACTTGTTTGGCTTGGATTTTTTATACACTTTTTTTACTTTCCTCTCGTAGCGTAGAGAAGAAACGATTTCAAAACACAAACTATTATTATTTTGTTAGGTTTTAAAATATTTTCACAACTCTCCGTTTACTTGAAAAATAATTATTGCATTTTTTTTATTTTTATAATTTTCACCCACTTGCAACAATCTCATATATCCACTCCTCGTTGCATTCCCTTTTCTGAGTATACAACCAATCCATCAACGCGCAAAGCAAAACACAAACTGATGGCAGCACTCGCCGACGGTAAAGTAATTTTCAGTTTTCTTTGTTCCTGCGCATTGTATGAAAAGTCGAACGATTTTGACAGTTCCGGGAGAATTTATCCTATTGCTCTCAAACTTTTCTGGAGATTGCTTTAAAAAATTTTATTCGAGGATTATAAAAATGGTCATCTCAAACGGATGTTGAAAACAAACAATTTTATTGCAAAAAATTAAATAATATTTACAAAAATTGGGTCAGCAACGATGGTATGAATCCCAAAATTGCTCAATTCATAACTACTCAAATCTCGGTACCCAGTAGACAAAAAAAATTTTAACGCATGTTAGAAAGAATCGGTCGAATATTTCTTTAATAAAAATATAATACACGCCGCTAGCGAACGGTCGCTGTCAAAATTGCATGAAAAACGAGAAACAAAAAATTTCCGCTTTTCAAAATCTAAATTCGCAGCAACCACTGTATTTCTAACTAGACAGTTATAATTGCTTGCTTGATCTTTTTACCGTTCTTGTTTGTTTACAACAGCTCGTTAAATTTTATATAAGCTAAACAGTTTTCATGGAAGCAGTTAGCGCTTGATTTATTTTGTGATTGATTATGTCACTCTGTGCGTTTGACAGATTTAACGTTGACTGCTGCAATGGTTGGTGTTTTCATTGTGTACAATATATACGAGGTAATCCCCCCAATTATACTTTTTATAGGGTAACATTCATTTTAACCCATTTAGAACATTGCCAGAGCAAAAGTTTGCTATGGATGCCGTTGTTTTAGTGCATTAAACTGGTAATGCAAAAATTCACATAATTATCAAGTTTTTTACGCGAACATACCATTACCACTCATCAAATTCTTACAAGATCAAATCAAATGATTACAAGAGTATACATAAACTGATGGCAGTAACTTGTCGTCGCAAATTCCTTAAATCCTATAATACTAACTTATAAGCAATAGGAGATCAAGGAATTTAATGTCCAGTTTTGTGGCTATACTTCTATCTGGATCAAATCAAATGATTACAAGAGTATACATAAACTGATGGCAGTAACTTGTCGTCGCAAATTCTTTTGTCATCTATTCTTGTTGTCACTCTATTCTTTTTTTTTGCTCAAATTACAGAGTCAAAATATAAATTAACCGGTCAATATTTTGCTTTCGTCAATATTTCGTCAAACTCAATAGATTTAGATCAATAATTCATAAAAGTTTAAATTTTCTTTGGTTAATCTCTGCCAAACTTATAAAACTATACTCATAAAACTTATAGTTTGCTAACAATCCCTTTATAAAAACAGATCATGTTCTCTAATAGAGACACAAACAGTTGGCGAAAAATTATCATGACTCGTTAAACAAAAATATTTCTTTAATTTCTTTCAGTGCATTAGGTACAAATGTCATTTAAGCAAAATAATTGTCCCTTCTTTTGGACATTGCTCTTCCATTTAAAGCGTGACGGCAATATGAGAACGGCTTTATCATGTTAGCGAAAAAGGGATAACAATAAAGTCAATATTTCTTTTCGGCATCACGGAAAGTCAGGCAAAGAAAAGCGTGAAAATCATTCTCGAAGGGAATCGACTTATACCAGTAGGAAGATCAGTTCATCGGTTAAAATTTTATTAGGGGTTTGTAGTGTTAATTTTTATCATTAATAAAAACAATTTAGATGATTTTGAGTAGAAAAGAATACGGAGTAATTGTTGGAGAAAGAAAGAGGAATGCAATTTTATTGTAATTGTTTAAACAACTACAGTGGAAAATCAGCAGTTGAAAGACTAATCAAACGCAGAAGAAACTAAAATGGTGGAGTGCGAAGCATATGTGATTTTTCTTGACAAGCTCCGCTACCGATAGTGCAAAAAAATCAACCCCGCAAAGATAAACGAACCCATCAATATATTGGAAAAGAGATTTCGAAATGGTAAAAATCGAAACTCCAAATAGCCCCCACCAAACGAATTTTTTTGAGTCGTCAAAGAAAAGGACCCAAGCGTAAATGTCGCAGAAATTGGCGTTAATTCATTGAGTTAAAACGAAAAAGACGTGACAAAGCAGACAAAACGAAGTGACGAAAGTTGTGTGTAAAAAATACAACAAAAGATAAAACAGAAACAAAGCAAAGGTGGAGAATTTTTTTTAAAGATTTGTTTGAAGTCCGTAAAAAAATAGTAGTGAAAGAAAGAGCAATAAATAGAAGCAGAAAATTGTTTATGGAAAAACGGGGTAGCAGCGGAACAGGAAAATTTTCCATTTTCAGAGAAAATTTGATGTTTTATGAAGTTCGACAGATCATGGCAAGAAGGAGGTAGTAAAAGCAAAAAATTTTTTTTGAAATAATGAAATCCTTTTATAAATTTCTGAAGAGTTTTATATTTTTTATAAAAATTTGATATACGAAACAAAAACTAAGCTATCTTTAAAATAATAAAATATAAGTGCAAAAAAATATTTAATGTAAATTAGTAAAATTAGTGCGAGAAATTAATAGTCAGTCTAATAGTTTTTCTAAGAAAACTAGTTGTAACTTCAAATAGTTTAAAAAAAACGGATTACAATGGATTTGGCCACCAATAATATTGCATGCAGTTCGCCCATAAGCTCTACAAATTCTTCGGCGTCACTTACTAGTAGCGTGGTATTACCTTCACTCTTCACTAGAGCCGGTAGTCTTAACGTTGCAAGCAAGCATTCTCCGCTCCACAGCGTACACCATCAGCATCATCAGGATTTAGATGGCCTGATTGCCATGAATGACAGCGCACTGTCGCAGCAAATCGAATTTATATTACAGGATGCTCCTATGGATCAGGATGATGAGGACGATGAGGAATCTGAAGAGCACGGACAGTTGCGACATCACCAACGACACCACTTTTCTACCAACTCTCCCTTGTGTGGACAGTTTGAGATACAGCAGCAACAACAACAACACCAACATAACCCACCGAATACAACGGCAACAATAACTTCCGGCGCACTGTCGCACGTCACTTCCGGTAGCTTTCTGCAACACTCAATAGCGAGTGGCAGCAATAGCAATAGCAACAGCAGCACCGGCAGCAATTTAATCGAATCATCATCTCCACCCGAACATCTTTTAAATGGACGTCGCATAATAGTTACCTCCAATGCTTGTGGAACATCACATCATCATCTTTCCATGAACCATGCCCAATCGGCACAGCTTAATATTAAGAACGACGTTAACCTTCAAGATGCCCAAATGCGAGAAATCGATGAAGAATCTGAACAGGCCGCAGAAGAAGAAGCAGCAGCAGCCGTAACTGCCGAAATTATGGCACAACAACAAGTAAAATTGGAACAATTTGATGAGGATGACGAAGAGCTGGAGTTCATGTCACAGAACGGTGCGCCATCGCAGTTGGTTCAACTACCAGGTAGCTCATTAATGAATACTAACCTCCCAACTAATTCTGCTTCAGGCTTAGAAGCGCAATTAGCCCATCTTCAGCGTCGCCCCGTTTACATTAGCACGAGCGGTGGGGTTACCGGTGCGACATTCATGCGTATGCCAGCAGTTATCAGTCGCAATCCTGGTAATCCGGGTACTATAATTACCACACAACAGGCGCTTCAGCAAGCAGCACAACAATTGACAGTATTGAATGTCGTACAGCCGGGAGGCCAGCCTACTCAGTTAATTTTACAAGCGGCACCTGTGTCTACCGCGGTATCAACTCCAACTCCAACCGTTGTTGTATCTTCCACAACAGGATCTGCGCAAACGGTTGCGCAAAATAGTAATAAAGATAACAGCACCTCTCAGAATATGGCCATCGCTGTAACTAATTCGCAATCACCACCAGTTTCTTCCGCATCCGCTCAATCCTCGCCATCCACTCCAGAAACTGCTACTTCCGTCCCCGCTGGGGCTTCTGAATCCTCCGCAACTGATACCATCTCAATTACAACCTATCAGTGTTTGTTGTGTGTTGAGAAGTTCGAATCGAAGGAACTCTTCGACATCCACCGTTCCGGACACGCCAATAATATGAAATGCGCCATTTGCAATATGGTTCTGAAATCGCTGAAGAATTATGAAAAGCATTGTTTGCGTTGCAAGCCATATGAATGCCAGATTTGCGGGCGAGTGGTTCGTTTTCGACCAAATTTCATAAAGCATATGCGTGTCCATACTGGCCAACAATCCGAACGACACAAATATAAATGCGACGTGTGTCACAAAGAATTTATGAGTTTCGAGTACTTCAAGGTTCACAAGAAGATACACAATGAGAATGTAAACCTCACATGCGAAATTTGTGGGAAGGTATTCAGTGCTCTGGCTTCTCTACGTGGTCACTCCAAGCTTCATTCTGGGGTTAAGCTGCATAAGTAAACTCAATGGCTGACTGAATTCTTTTCAGCTCTAAATATCTTTCTTTTTTTATTTAAGGTGCGACGTTTGCGGTAAGGGCTTCGGTCAGCGCTATAATTTGAAAATACATGCCCGCACTCATACTGGTGACTTTCCGTTCGAATGTAAAATTTGTAAAAAGAAGCTGCACACTCAGTCGTCTCTGCAAACTCATTTAGCAGTACACCAGCGGGAACAAGCATGTCAGTTGAATGCATCATCAAATGCCGCCACTGCTGCTACATCCACCGTAACCACAAGCAGTACATCATCGGCTTCCAATGTCATTAATAAACAGGGGTCAGCTGCGCAGAACACCAAGAACAGCAACGATGGCAAGTCTAATACCAGTCCCCAACAGCGCCATCAACAGCGCAACCATCAATTTACACTGAGTGATAACGATTCATATGAGACCAAGTCACGCATAGTTACCACCGTTAGGCAAAACAACAGTTTCAACAATACGATCACAACCACCGCTGAGGACTCCTCAAACGAATCCAATGGCTCCCAAATGGGTGTTGACTCACAGCAACAATTATTATTGCCGGGAACGCCTACTCGCACTATAGTCATAAAAAATTATGTGCACGCACACGCAAATGACCAAAATGACTTGCAACAGAAACAACAACAACAGCCGCAGCATACGCAACAACAGCACACTCAGGTTATTCACCATCAAGGTGGTGCCGGAATAGTAGGTGGTGGGGCCAGCGGTAGTTCGCAGCAACAGCTGCAGCAGCAGTTACTGCGCAAAACTCCAATCATTCATTCAACCGGTGGTGCGACAACACTATCTTCAGCACTGGCTAGCGTGGTCCAACAAACAGGTACGTGGTGCTATCATCTATCTGTCCTCGAATTTCCTTCGCATATATTGTTAGTTTTAAATATTCGTTCTTTACTTTGGTCCTGTAGGTTCTCCATCAGCATCACCGCTATCTTCAACACCGTGTTCCTCTTCTGTGGTCGTTTCTAAGACAGTTACTCCACAGCTGTCTCTATCGTCAGCCGGAATGGGCACCTCGACCATACGTAGCACTCGCAATCATATGACAAATAGTCACAGTACATTGCAACGCAATAACCATCATCGCATTCCTAATAGACGTCGTCATCACATCGGTTTGGGTGACGACGATGATGATGATGTTGATCATCTACGTATGCATAATGGTAGAGCAACTAATTTCGATGACGACGATGATATCGACGATGATGAGAAATCATCTCCGTCATTAGCCACAACAGCTATTAAAGTCGAACCAAATCTTTACTCCTCCGGATCTGGGGATAACTCTAATGAGATGTTGATTAAGGAGGAAGTTCTGTTTGAGGATTCGGCTGCACATTCGCCACATTCACCGCCAAGTTCCAAATTTCGTATATCCAGTTTCGAAAATGAATTCGTTGATCATCACGTTGATCTTAATCATTCGTTACCGCCGTATGGAAATCTTTTCGAACCGCATTCTATGCCGGACAGTATGTCAGTGCATTTGTATCCGGATGACGACGATGACTTCCGCTTGGATCACAGTTCGCTCGGGGGTTTGCATAATACCTCATCATCGACTACTGATGGTGAATTCATTAAAAAGGAATGGGTTTATGGTGCAGGCTCGGGATATGGTATGAATGGAAAGTTTGATGAAGATACCGACGCTTTGTGCGATGCTGCAAATTTTATATACAATTAAAATGTGAGCGAGAGTAACAAAGAATGCTGATCGAGATAGTGAGAAGAGTAGAAATGATATAAAAATTGAGAGGAAGTTATTTGATTCGTGGTTCACAAGAGATTGAGAATTGACCGCATCTCACTGTTTCAAGCAAGTATTCATTATCCTTTTACACCGTTCGACAAAAAAAACCTTGAAATCGCAAAGGAAATATACGAATATTCTGAAAGTAATAACCACTACCACCATCAAATGGGTCGAAGGGTAGGTTTTTGAAGGGAGAAATTTAGTTCTTGAATAAGTGATTTGTCCAAATAACGGTATATATTAAATGTGATTATACATTATATACCACAATCTTTTATAATAGAAACTTGATTAAGTAAACTGGAGTTCTTATCTTCGGTTTGTCTGTCTGTATGTCTGTATGTCTGTATGTCTGTATGCATGTCTCTTTCCGTCTGTCATTCTCGAGAAATCATGATTACAGGATTACGATTACAGGAGAATGAAAAGAAATTTTATGGAATTTGGAATAATACTATGTTCCAACACCATACTAGGTGTAGAGTCAAACTATAAATTTATATTACGAGAGTAGGGTTTATAAACCTCGACCAGGACGAAGTTAGCGTTCGTACTAGTTTAAAGTTAAATTTCTTTGAATACGTTTGTCAATTTCCTTTTGTCGATTATAAAATAATTTGTACGAAAAAGAATTATAAGAGATTAAACCTTATACTGATAATCGGAACTTATATAAGACAGGAAATCAATGTCAAATTTCATTATAATACCTCTCATAATCGTATATCTAACAGATACAGATAGATAGACAAGCGGATAAGGCGAAATCGACAGCGGCTATTATGGGTTGGAATATAAACGCTTTTCTAAGTCTCTTGCATCTTCTTTCACGCGATACGAACGCATGATAAGGCTATTCCCACGGAATGTAGGGTACAAAAGTTTAGCCTTGTAATTCCTTAGTTTGTTTATATGGATCACAGCTTTTCTAACTCATAAGATAAGGGTTCATGATTTTACATATCCTGCTTTCAGAATATAATAGGATTTTTATCCCAGGCAATTTAGTGTCGAATGGTGTTATTAATATTTCCAGTAAGATACTTTTAAATATAAATATTTATTTTTAGTGACTACATCATCCATCGCCGCAGCGGAAGTTTTAGTTTTTGTAATTTAAATGCGGCACAAATCAATTATCTAATGATTTTAGAAGTTTATATATATATTTATCCTACACACATACTCGATATTTATACAGACTTGTGGGAAGCTTATAAAATGCATGATGAATATTTCAAAATTAGCAAAAATTTTTGTAGAAATGCAAAAGAGTTGTTACAAATGCTTTGTAAAACGGCGAGAGCAAAAATAATGATCCTATTAAAAAAAGAACTAATTGTTAAAGAGAAATGGATCGTTAGTGACTCTTAAGTTTTAAGCGATGCTATCAAATCATGCCAGTGTTAGTGTATATGAATTTCAGCGCATTTAATATTTCATAAGAGAATTCATTATTAAAAATCTTATAATTTAATGCAATGTACTAGAGCATCCCAACTTCCGTTACTCTTTCTCTATCAGTTCAGGTTAATGCAATTGTATTAATTGAATTCGTTTCGCAATCTAATTTTTGTCGAATCTAAAATTGATTGGATACTTTTTACAAAATAATTTTTTAAATTTAAGCTAAAAAAATCGCAGTAACCGGAATGATGAATAAAATTGTAAGAACTCAGCATTGGATCACATTTGAAATCCTCTTCTCGCTTTAAACTGCGTTCACGATCTAGAAATTTATTTTAATATTCCTTTTCCGCGACATTCTTACTCTTTTATAAAAGAATTGGTCGGGAAATTGGTCTCTGATACAATACTGGCAAACATTTAGAAGAAACTATTTAAATGCCGTTAGAACGTTTCTCAAAAATTCTCTCTTTTTTTAAAGTGCAATCTCAAATACATTCTCTTTTTCTACTAAAAATATTTAAACATTATTAAGATGTAGTATAACAGATATTCTCTATTTAACAGTCTTAAGCTCAACAATCTTTCCGCAATTCTAAATGGCTTTTATTTGTTTGCTTTTTTTTGAAAAAAATTAAATATATAGAATTTGTTTTAATTTAATTTCATCTATAACGTATTCTCTAGTATAATTAGCAATTAAATGTTATAGAATTAAATTTTCTGATTAAGTAAGAAGACAGAGAGCACAATTAACTAAACAAATTGTATCCTAAGCAGAATTGCAGCATCAATTTTAATTGTCTATATCTATTAGTAATAAGAACAATTTTGATTTTTTTAAATATTTATTTTTAAACAACATCATGCAACAATGCCACTCACTTTAAAAAATACATACAACACGTCATCAAACGTGAAATCATAAAGAATTTTACAAAAGTAAAATTTTTTGAAAAAGGAAATTATTATAAATAATACAAATTATGCATTTAGTGTTTATTTAGCATAGAATATAAAAGGATTTAAAAAAACTTCAAAATACTTCCTTTGCTCTGTCAAGTAAAGGAAGCTAAAAACCCACAAAAGTGTATAATAATTAAGTTGAAAAGTTCATCCAAATGGATGGAAATTATAATTATATATAAATACATATATATAATTTTAAGCTTAGAATTTATTAGTAAAAATAAACATTTATTTCCTTTTTAGTATTAAAAAAAGCTAAATTATACAAATCATGAAGGGCTTTTCTCATTTATTTTCAAAAAATCTAGTACGAGTGTGTGAAAGTAAATTATTGTAGTAATGAACCTAACTACATACGATAATCATAATTATGATGACGATGATAATGGTGATGGTAATGATGCTGATGAAAGCGCGGATGTTATTGTTGCCGTAAATAATTATGAAAGAATAATGTTGACAATTTTTATATTATTACTGATTCCGAGGTTGACAACGGTAACAATGAAAACATATACACTCGTACAAACACAGGTTACACATATATTCACTCACGCAACCGCATACACAATATGTACTGCGTAAACATTGCGAATAATTTTAGTAGAAACTAACTTAAGTTCAATTTATTAATCGCACATTAATTTAGCAATTATAATTAATAATTTCGTTTTTATTTTACCCCTTTTTCATAATTTATTTAAGTTTCAATTATTGTATTAAATACGATGTAATTTCATATTTTCTTTTCAAATCATCAGGAAAAAATTATTTTAAAGGAAAAATTATTTAAAAATTATTTGAAAAATTTAAAAATTCTTTCATACAAAAAGTAATGTCGAATTTATTTTGCGAATTTTTTTCTGTTAAAAATGTCTCAAGGAAATTCCTGTCTGCCTGCCTGCCTCCTTGCTGACTACATGCCTTTTTTCCCTGGAAAGTAAATAAGACTAGAGTCTCCTCAAAGATTTGTATTGATAAAAGTAAACTTTTTGAAGCTTTATTGAATAGTCTTCACCGACAATTTATATTAACATTTTTGTTAACCAAAATTTTGTAACATTTAAAAGCATAGGCAATTCTTAAGCGGTGTTTTGCCCGACAGAGATGTTGAAATAGCTCTACAAAGCAGCTCTTCCATCGATTTTTTCTTATTAAAGTAACATCTTACGCAATATAACGAAAACAACAAATATCGATCCTTTTAGAAATGGCGATGATATTTAGTTTCCGATCATCCAAAAACTGATTGTTTTTCAGGGAGTAAAAATGTTATTCAAACCCAAATAACCAAATGTTATTAAAAATATATCATCAGTTAAAATTAATCAAGAAAAAATTGTATAATTTGTATTTCCGGTAATATTTCTTCGAATAAATTACAAAACCTTACCTTAAGGACCCTTACTTCGAACTCTGAAAAATATATCAGGCTTCCCGTAATTATGCGGTCATGTATATGGCAAAGTGACACGTAATAAAATTTCTGAAAATATCAGCTGAAGGAATTCCTTAATTCGATTTACCTCGCTTTAAATGAATTTGAAATTATTTGTTGTAAAACTAAATATGAAGTGCTTTTTAAGGCGCTATTCTTTAGTGCTTACTCAGTCAGACCTCTTAACATCATATCCTTCTAGATGCAAGTTGCCGCCCACATATTCGGCCGCATCATCATCCAGTGAAAGATTGACTAATTTCAGACTACTTTTGTGGATGAAGAATTTTTAATCGAAAGAGAGTTATATTTCTAATTCCTGTTTATATAATTTGTTTTTCATTTATTATTATTTATTATAAAATCCTTTTTATTTTCAAATTTCTGGAATTATTGACATAAGACTTTAATTATTTTATATCAAAAACTTTCCTTTTTAAATCTTTATACATAAATAATTGCTTTAATTCATCAAAGTGAAAACTTTTAATAATATTCTTGCGAAATACCAAAGATACGAAATATTCGTAAATTATTATTAAAATGAAAACAAGTAAAACAAATAAAATTGAAGTAATAGATAAATTTTTTTCGGCTTAATAACAAAATTGTTCAAAAAACCGCAACAAAAGAATGACAAGATTTCACTAATTTCTTTAGCTATTTTCTAAATGACTATTAAATTCTTAAATAATTTCAACCAATTTCTTTAACTATTTCCAAAATGTTTGTATTAAATTCTTAAAATATTTTATAAAAAATTTATTAAAACGTTTTAAAATATTTTAAAAATTTAACGATTCTTAAATTTGTTTGTAGTTTTTAGGGTCATATAATTTCGTGATTAAATTTGAGTATTTTTAAAATTTCTGCTAAAATTTTGAAAACTTAATTCAAAACTTTTAGCTTTGAACTTTTCGAATATTGAGCGAATTTATAAATGTTCATATGGAGAGAATATATTATTTTATGTTTATAAAAAATCAGGAATTCGATTATGGAATTCTAATTCATTGACTTTTATATTTAAATATTCGATTATTCTAAAATAGTTGTCCGAATTTTTTGAAATTTCATTTTTAAGCTTTATTGATTTATTATCTTTCTTAATTCCTTTTATGTAGCCTATACAATTTTAATAAATTAATCTCTAAACATTAAATTTTTACTTCAGTTACGCGCTAGAACTCGCATACTTTGTGGTATTTTCGAATGAATCTCACTTCACGAATTTTTAATTTGAAAATTTTGTGTAATAAAGAGTTTTGTATAATAAATGATTGTGTAAAAGCAAGTTTAATTTAATTTTCTTTCTCTTTTTTCTATTTCATCTCGTTGTTAATTGGGGTTTTGTGCTTTGAATAATTTTTGAAATTTGTTTTTGAACCTTAAAGCAGGAATGAATCACTTTATCACCATATATTTTCTCTTTTCCGTCCTCTCAAGCACTCACCAGAACACACAATAAACACAAAAAAGCAACAAAATCACATCAACAATAACCCGCCCTTGCCAAATTTTTCACATTTAAAATGCGTGAAGCTACAGAAATGAAAAAAAAAAATAAAAAGAAAAACAATAAAAATTAAATTTTTTTCTATGAACTTTTATATTTATTTTATACTCCAATACTATATAATTTTTTATAACATCTTTACAATATAATTACTAAATACTTTGAAAAAATCTAAAAAAATAAAAGCACTCGTAGTAAAATAAACTATTTTTAACTATTTAGATAAGAATAATCTAATAAAAGCAGCAGCAACAACAATAACAAATTAATATTAAATACTGTCGAAATAAAATTGAAAAAAAAATTTTTAAAGTACCTTTATATAAAATCATGAAAGAGGTAAAAGATTTGAATTAATTAAATGTTTAATATTGAAAATAAATATTCTAATTAAATATGCTATAATTATATACAAGAAAATAAATTGCAGGTGAAATTATTATTGATAAGAAAGAAATTTATGTAATTCATTTAATTATTTAACGTGTGAGGAATGGATTGAATGAATGGACGATAATTGTGTAGAATTTATGAATAACACACGCACTCATAAGCGCGTGAAAATTGTAACATAAAAACATCATAATAAGACGTAGCTACCCTCCTCCAAATCCTTCCCTAATTCCTCAACCTCCTCCTCCCCATGACGCTTTATCCCTTATCCATCAGAAAAAGAGATAATTATCCCATTCTTCATTATACAAATACTATATCGTTGTCGTTGTCCTCGTTCATCATCGTCTGCAGAGAAATAGTTAAAAAATCCTCAACAAAGGAAATTTTAATGTAAATCCTATAATTTACGCGTCAGGTGAAATTTTAATTCAGAGCAACTCTTAGTGTAAAGAATTTGTATTGAAACCGAAGAAAATAAAGGTTAAAAAAATATTAACAAAAAAATAAAATTATATTGTGTATGTCTGTCTTGTGTTTAATCAGCGTAGAAAAATGTTGTAGAATATTCAAATTGAAATTGAACAAAAATTAAAACATTTAATATTCCAATCTTATTTGGAATCAATAACAAAAATAAAAAGTGATTTGACTTTAGAAAATTTAAAAATTGAAAAATAAATAAATATGTATTTATTCTGAAATCTAAGGAAGGCGAGATAAGAAAGAGAATAAGGAGAAGAAAGAAAAAAGATTAACGAACAAATTGAATCTTTCTGTAGATTACACCGTGATTCGAATTTATTTCCTTGCTTTAAAACAAAAACCGTACAAATTCAAATTTCTGATTATGAATTAAAAATATTAATTTATGCAAAACCAAAATTTAAAATTAACAAGTAATAATATTAAAACTATGGAACGCCACCAATGCCAAAACTGTTATTTAATGTATAACAGTTAGGGAAACAAAGCCATTCACCCCTCAAAGCCTGTAGAGTTAATTATTTAATAAAAAATATATTGAGTTTACAAAGCTATTTCCAAGAGTTTTTAGGTCTTTATTTTTGCAGGAGGCTTGCGTGTTTTTTGATGAATTTTGCATAGATACTAACACGCTGATTGGATTCAAACGATTCTAATTTTCATATGATTCGAAGAGCTCCAGACGCTTGCGGGCCAGACTTTAAGAAACCTTATATTATTTAAATACAAAATTTAATTTATTTTCTGAACAAAATTTATGGAAACTGTTAAATTCAGAAGAGTTTTCGGAACTGTAACTAATTGGTGCGGATCCTTCGTTTCAATAAACCAAATTTTATTTATTTTATTTGATTATTAAATCCAAGTGGTGAACATCTATTGATGTCGCAGATTGATAACGAAACTAATTTGTCAAACTTAAATATTAATTTGTTCAATGTTTTCTCGCAGCAAGAATTAGAAATATCTGTAATACAACATAGAAACAAAAAAAGAAGACCGAAAAGCAACCTAATTTAAATCCACTTCAAACGAAATTATTTCAATCTTTTTGACAATTTGTTTAAAAAGAAAACATTTTTCTTCTTATTCCTCGCTGTTCTTTCTTCTCCTTCTTCATTCTCTTGCCTTTTTCCGCCATTAAAACTGATTAGGAAGTATTAAAAAAATTTGTTTTTAATAAATAAATTAATTAACTGCTGGAACTAATTAAAAATTACTAACATAAATAATCCGTTCATTGTAGAACAATTTCGATAAAATGTGGAATAATTTGCTGTATTTGTTGTAAATAGACAAAAACCCTCCACTTTTTTCTTTATTTTTTTACTTTAATTCATTTAATGCGACGTACCATGTTGTAACAAACATCATGATCATCATCAACGTCATCACCATCACCATCAACATAATCATTACCATCAGCGTCATGTTCAACATAATCATCAATGTCATCATCATCATCATTGTCATTGACTTCATTTATATTACGCGATATATGTTTTAGCAATAATAGTAATAATGAAACCATCAATAACAGCAAAAATTGTAGAAAAATTCAATTAAAAATAGAATAAAAACTAAAGAAAAAACTACTAGAATGTTTTTAAAGAAATCATAGATACTTTTTTATACTTGTATGGATACACCCTACACACCAACACATACACACAACCGCATACATATATTATTTCATTGATGCAATGACACATCAATGAGAGTATGATGAAAATGAACCATAACAATTTATTGTAACCACGCCCTCCCCGTTAACACTATCATAATATCCGAATAATGTCTAGTCGTATTTTCAGTATTATATAAAAATACAACAACAACAAAAATTGCCCAAAATGGAAATGAAAATAAATTAAATAAAATAACTAAAAGGATTAAAGAATGATGCAAATGATGCAAAAATACCGGCAAGAAAGAAAGAGAGAGAGAGAGGGAGACAAACAGAGAAATTAAACAAAACGAACACACAAAAACACGTGAATATTTTTTTATTTTTACAAAATCATCAAAAGTGAAATAAAAAGAAAAATTTAAAGAATGAAAGACGAAATAGAAGGAAATCGACTTTTTTAATATTTCATCAAGATTTCGCTGCTAAAGTGTCTGAAGCATAAATAAAAATAAAAACACCAACAACAACAAGAGCATCAGCAAAAATGAAATTTTAGAAAACAAAATCAGAATAAGAAAAATCTTTGAATTATTTTTTTTCAACTAAAATATACGATATATATATATATATATATATATATATATATATATATATATATATATATATATATATATATATATATATATATATATATATATATATATATATATATATATATATATATATATATATATATATATATATATATATATATATATATATATATATATATATATATATATATATATATATATATATATATATATATATATATATATATATATATATATATATATATATATATATATATATATATATATATATATATATATATATATATATATATATATATATATATATATATATATATATATATATATATATATATATATATATATATATATATATATATATATATATATATATATATATATATATATATATATATATATATATATATATATATATATATATATATATATATATATATATATATATATATATATATATATATATATATATATATATATATATATATATATATATATATATATATATATATATATATATATATATATATATATATATATATATATATATATATATATATATATATATATATATATATACAAATATAAATAAAAATATATCTATAAATTCCAAAAACTCTAAAGAACTTCAGCAAATGCAAAAAATAATTAACAAAAATGGAATTTTTGAAAAACTAAAAAAATAATTAATTGATGTCTGTCTTAGTGTTTAAGATAATATCGGAAATAAATAACAATAATTATAGGTTCTAACTAGATGTATGTAATAATGATAATGGATAAATATACAACAACAACAACTATACACATATACAATTGCATCGCAATTACTTTTAGTTTTATTCAACAAAAAAAAAAAAACAAAAAACAAAAACAAAACAAAACCAGAAAAAAGTAGAAACAACTAAATTTCTATGAATTTCTATAATTAAACTAAAAAAGAAATAGAATTTTATATTTTTGTTATAACGTATTTTTTAATTGTAAGATTATTTTAATACTTTAATTCTTACTTCGTAATTTTGTTGTAATAATAAATATTTGAAAAAAATCTTGATTTATTTTTTATTAATCTTTATTGAATAAATTTAAAAAAATTTTTGCTCACATTCCTTCAGTTGTTAAATAGAATTGTTGGCAGCTCTCGTTGTGATAAGACAAACCGGTGCTACCTTTGTCATAGTTTCAACCGGCCTTGGCTTCCCGAAAAACTGGCTTGAACAAAATTCTTTCAAAAGGCTTTCAAAATTAAATTATTTTTAATATTGTTTTTAATTGAAGTGGTTGCCTTTTTATTAATTATGTATTGTTTAATGGTTTCAAAAGTCACAATTAGGGTCGTTTGCATCGTTATTTTTCATTACCGAATCCTTTAGTAGATTTCAACATCGATCAGTCTTAAGCGATCTACTTTAGATTTCTTAAGCAACCAATTATTTACAAGAGTGTGAGAATAGATTAAATCGAGATTAATATTCGGTTCCAGAATATCACTAGCTTCACATTAAATGAAGAATCGAAATCGATAATCAGAAGAAAATCGTTTATCTTAAAATCATCGTAGCTTAACGAAATACTAAGGATGAGAGACCAAGAGTATGCTGATTCACATGAGCGTAAAATGAGTACATCTTAATCAAAGATTTCATAGCATTGCTCAAACCTTTGTCACCCCACCCCGACTTGTTCTGTTCTCTGGAATATTATTTTATCTTCGTTGATTTTAATAGTTTTTTTGAAAAGTCGTTCAACTTCATAAAAGCGGTTTCAGCCTTTTTTTGCCAAATAAAACCCAACGTGTTCCGAATTTGTTAAACCAATATTGAAATGAAAGGACATCATGAATTTTTATCCTCTTCTTCGTATTAACAATTTCATTATAATTTATCATGGTCTCGATTAATTTTATTCCTAATTAATTCAAATTTTCCATTTTTTTGACAATTATCACAATTTTTTGTTTCAATATTCTTTGGTGATACTTTATAGAATTTCTTTTATTATTGTGTTTAATTTCAATTCAATTTTCGTTTCTAAGATATTTTCTGATTTTTAAAAAATGCAGTTTTCAATTGATTTTAAAAACAAAAACAAAACCTCAAAATTATTTTAAAAACTGCTTAATGATTAATCAAAGCTTTCCTCTAATTAAGAAATATTCAAAAAATTATTTCAACACTTCCGTAAGAACTTTAGAAATTATAATAAACACCGAATATTTTATTACACTTTTGATGTAAAATAAGTTGTTCAATATTCTTTTACATTCAGTATTTTTCTTTCAGATTGAATTCAGAAAAAAAAACATTTTATTTAGATTTTTGAAGAATTTTAAATTCTATAATTTTCTTAATCTATAAGAAAAAAATTTTATATACCATAAAAAGTACTAAACTCGAGAAAAATTAAACAAATTATAAATTATATGTATTTGTGTGTGTAATTCCAATGATTGTTGAAGTTAATGAAGTAAATAATTAAAAATTAATAAAAACTACTTAGTGCAAATAAAAATACCAATAAAAATATTAATAACAATTTTAACAAAACGTGAAAATCTTTTTTAAAATAATCAAATTATTAAAAAAAATAATTAAAAATGTTTTCATTTTTAATATTTATTTTACATAAAATTTTTAAAAAAATTAAACTTACTAAAACCCAAAAAAAAAACAAGAATAGAATTATTAAAATGTCTCTATGTAAGAATTTACGTTTTGCGTTTTCAAAATTTGTCGAAGCGATTGCATAAATAAAAACTAAAAAAAATTATTTTAAAAAATTAAAAACTTACAATAAAATAATAAATCATACTGTAGTAGAAACCAATGAATTATAGAATATCATTTTCGATGAGCAACAAAAACTCTATTACAAATATTATTATAATATATTAATTATTATGAAATAAAAGTCGTCTTTAACAAGAATTTAAAAAAAAACAATAAAATTCTATTTGAAAAATCGATGCATTTTTATTTTTGGTGAAGAGAAAATTCTCTGAAGGAAAGTAAGAAAATTAAAAAAGGTAAGACACTCAAAAGGCTGATAATTTAATTATCACGCATATCCTGAGACAACGATAGTCACCATGAGGAACCTTGCGTTCGTTTGTTTTTAATCACAACCAATTTTCGCTGTTGTCGCATCAAGTGCCTAAAAGTATGGAAAGTTATGCCTTATGAGGGGTCGCACCCGGCAGGTTTAAACCATATCAGGTTAATAATGTTGCTTGGATCTGATAAATTCCTGCTGGTTACTACGATTTCCCCTTTGAAATGATTACATCCATCTCCATATCGATTTAAATAATGTATCGGTGCCGTGTCTAATTAATCCGATAAATAAATACGTAACCCGTAAAAATCCTCTCAAACCTCTAGGGGGATTATTTGGAAAATATATCTTATACGATTAGAATTTTCAGAAATTTCTGTGCTTTTCATTGCTATAAAAAAATCTCATAGACAAATTTGCATTCCTCGAACATTTTCTGTGCTCCGAAATTTTAAGAAAAGCGTAATAAAACCAAATTTTGGTATTAAAAATATAATTTATTTATAATTTGTACAAAATCCGGAGAAGGCAATAAGCTGCAATGCAATTTTCCATTTATTTTGAATTGATTTCAAATAAAATTGTATATGAGTAATTGTTACATTTGTATGTACTTTCATATGTATGCATACGTATATTGGTATTTGTTATAATTTTAATTTTCGGAAGCAGAATATTTTGCCTTAAGACGTCTTTTTTATGCGTCCTAATGAAACAACAATCATAAAGTCTATCGTATAATTAATAAATTAATTTTCGTTAAAATTAAACATTCCAAATTATTTTCCATAACGAAAATAAATGAAATTTTAACAAAAATTTTGTAAATTTGAAAACGAGAAATTTTAGAGAGTTGTGAAAAAGAGATTTTGTTTCGCTTAATATTTCTAGATATAGTTAGAAAATTAATGGAGACTTATATTACACTATAAGAAGTACCGTTAAAATCATACGCTTAATTTTATTTAGCGTTTGAAAGTACAAAAAAATGGCCACGATTTTAAATTGTTTTTTTTTGTCTTCTCTTTTTTTCAAATTTTATTTTACATCTAACACCGCCTTGCCCCAACCGACCGAGGTGCCTGATATGTTTTTATACCCTCCCTTCCCTTAGCCCCTCAGCCTATTCTTCTGTATAATTTTATCTATTACGACAGTATTTGACAAGATGTTCAAAATATTTTCGCCAGGCTCGGTGTGCGCCGGAAAGGATTCCAAGCACTCGATGAAATGCTGCCCAAGCGTCCCTTCGTTGTCGTCTTGCAGCGTAATTTCGGTTTGGTTGTTGTGCCTGTAGGGCTGGACGAGCCGGAGGATACGCCGGAAGAGCTGGTGGCGGAAAGCGTCGATATGGAACCCTTCGACGAGAGTGGCTGCGATGGGATAATTTCGGTATGTTTTAGAGATAGATAATGTCGCGCATAACCAGGATGCACGCAAGAAGACTCATACCTTCAAATAATTACGATCCATAGGCGTAATGACTTTGAGCTCCAGGGTGGAGCCGCACGATTGAACAAGACGAACGATCTGTTGATTGGTGTACCATTTAACATCGATACCCGCAACCTCGACAACAAAGTCACCCTCCTTAATGCCGGCCAACTAAAAAGAATGTAAAGGAAAAGAAAAAAGTAAGAGAGAAAGGGGCAGAAGCGGAGCAGTGGTTGATTTCTTTTTCAAATAAAATAATTACATACATCAGCGAGCGAATTGATCTCAACGTGAGCTATAACGACCGGTGCGTCACCGCGTACATGAAAACCGAAGCTTTCCACTTCGTCCTTATACAAACGACAACCTACTTCATGCTCGTCTTGAGCGGATGGACAGTGGCAATGGAAGCGGGTGCCATCGTGATAAACCACCGAACCCTTTTGAAGGCGTACACAACGCGGGGCGGTCCAGTGGCGACGCGCCGAAAACACCGCAATGGGTCCTAGACGCTTAAAAGGATCTTCGACTTTGTGAGACGTGAAATCTGGACCGGTTAGAGAGAGGGTGAACTTGGAACAGGCTGACGTAAGAGAGAGAGATAGATAGAAGAAGAAATTAGGAGCCTCTTTCACGAGTTTCTTCCATTAATACCTTCTACGGCAGCATCGATAACATCGAAATCCTCATCAATGTGCATCTCAGGATTCTCTTCAAGATACTTTTCGTATTCGTCCTGAGTCTTGTAGTAAGCTTCCTTGATCACTTGCGTCAGTGAGGATTTATTCTGCGAGGAAAGAAGTAAGAAAAATTAAGAAAACAATCAAATGAAGTCATAGCAAAAGAATTCCATGCAAAACTCACTTTCAAGAAGCGACACATCCGCTGTAGCCGTTGTGCTTCTTCGTGACTAGCCAAGGCCTCTCTTAAGTGGGTGCGTTTCAACGCCGTCGCACTTTGGCCTATTTGTGCGTCTGCCAATTGTTTAGCCTCGCCCGCGTGCCCAATGAATGACTCGTTTGTTGAAATGGTCGGCATAATGAAGGCGGGGGAACCGGGGGCAGAGACGGCAATAGTGGCGATGGCGGCTTCTGCTATTGCTTGATTTTTCTTTGTCTTCGGAGACGCTCTATCGTTGGCAACGTCGATACTACGCGATTCGTAGTGATGCGCAAGAGCTGATTTGTGGTGAGGAAAGAGGCGCAACACGATAATGAAAAATTCAAGTAGCAAAATCATGAAAGAATATGGTAGGCTATTTATTAATAAATCGATTGTTCAAGGCAAACAGGTTTGAAAACAATAATAGCACCAGCTGCAACGCCAACAACAACGCCAACGACAACAACAACAACAACAAGTGATGCTGAGGTTGACTGGCTGAACTGCTGCTACTAAACAAAGCAAAGTAAAGCGAAATGTTGATTTATTGCGTTATAAAATTTTATTTATTGAACGTAGACGCGGTTGTTGTAGTTGTTGTTGTTGTTGTTGTTGTTGCGGTTATTGTTGCGTTTGCTTGTGATCGGTTTCCAAATGACACTTTGGAATGTGAACTCATACATGAGTCCCTTCTCTCTCTCTCGTCTCCGTCTCTCCCTAAGACAAATCATCTTACCTTTATAATATTCCGCTTTGAGCGGTACTAGTCCCGCCCAGCATTCCGGCAAATACGTGTGTGTGTCGTTTAGTTGTATATTTTTGTGCATTTCCATATATTCTGCGGTTAATTGCGCCGCCTCGCCGGCTAAATCTTTGAAAAGCTGTGCTCGCATCAAACGTAGTAAAATGAAAGGGAAGTAAAGAGGAAGGGGGAAAAGTTGATATTAAATAGAATTACAATTTTTGTTATTCTGAGTTTCTTCCACTTATTAATTTATTTCCCATTTTCTTATCGAGTCATCGCAATCATTTGTTTTCGTGTGTTTTGTGAAAAAATCTTAATGATAAATCTTTATTTGAACTGAAACTGTTTTTATTTTTTGCTGCGAAATATTAATTTAATCTGCCTTGGTTTCTGGGTATTAAAATTTTGGATTTTTTATAGTTCAAGTAGGCCTTAAGTAATTTTCTGGTTTACTAATCAAGTCTGTTTATTAATTATTTTTTCTCTTGATTTTTCATTTGATCGAGTTTGTTTCTTAAGTCCTTCGTATGAATTCTTTTATCGGGTCAAGTTTGCGTCTTAAGTCTCTTAATAGCCAAATTAATGTCTTGAATTTTACAGAAAACTTTTGTTTTGATCTGGCTTTTAAAGCCCCGTAAGCAATTATTTCTCTTCATGTTAATTTTTAAAAATGAATTTACTTGTTGTTTGCTTTTTAGATATTTATCGAGTGTTGAATTTATAAATGTTTTTAATGAACTTACCCATAGTGAAACATTATTTCCTACAATTTTTTCCTGGATAATTGAATACTTACATGACTTGATTCGGTTAAACCTAACGCTTCAATCTGTAATTGCAATTTCTCGAACAGACATTCACGTGCTTGCGACAACATCAAAGAGACCAATACATCGAGCACTTGCGGTTTCAAATCCATCGAAGGTGCATTGGTGAAGGTATCGTAGATATGACGAAATATACCAGCCGCTCTTAAGAAACTATCAACAGCCGCATCCAGACCCTTTTCGGTGCTGCGGTCATGACGTGCACCAATCTGTGTGTAAATGGCGCCTAAATTAAATAATGTGCATGCTTTCTCAAAAGCAATGGTACGCTGACATGACGGTACACCTAAACCAAATCAAAAATCAGAAGACGGAATTTGAATGAAATTACGATTGCTGCAAAATAAACATATCGAAATTATGCTTACCCGTCAGAGAGTCATACCATTCGAAGTATACGCCTAGACTACGATCAGGTGGAAAGAATCGTCTTTCGACATAATACAAAAGATTGTAATAGCGAAAGAGCAAAGCGACGCCTTGAGAATCGCGTGACGGTGTCTTCGAAGCCTATTGCAAATAAAAAGGCACAATTGTCTTTATTTCGTTTTAGTTGTAACATAGCAGTCGGTAACAAATATAATGCTATTAAACAGACAGGCAATCGCACGTGGAGACGGGACGCACAGATAAATTGACATTTTAAATTGTTGACAGACAAATTGAAGAGAAGTCATTCACTTTAACAGACGTCGTTATGTCGTCAAATACTTCACTTCAACGCACGGAATAAAGCAATCAACAAGAGTTTGTCTCAAACTGCTTTTAATATTTTTGCTGTGTTTGTTATTGTTGTTGTCGGGCTTCACATCAAACACTCTGACAAATTACAAAATCATTACAAATTTGTTGTTGATTGTTGCATTCTTTGGAAAGAACAAAGACGTAAACATATAAGGAGAGGGGGAGGGGACGACCTTGTTATCTCTCGCACTCATTGCATTAACTGCAATGTCGTCCACAATTATTTACCTGTCGTGTATCGGTGATATCAGCGATGGCATCAGTATAAACCGATGGTTCTTCACTATAGTGTTCCAAAATGAAATCGGAGAAGGCTTCCATAAAATTAATTTCTTTTGTCTCCTTCAGACCGAGCGGTATCATCGGCATTACATTGTCATGACTAAAACAAATATTTTAATATAAATAAATAAAAATAAAAAACAAGGAAAAATGTAAATATAAATTAAAAAAAATTAAGAAATAAAAGAAAAAAAACGAGGGAAAGGAGAGAAAATAAATTCGTATGTAACCATTATTTACATAAAAGTTTCTAATATATTATTAATTTGATTATAAATAAGATCAATTTAACGAATAAGTGTTCTCAAGAATTTCTGGGGTTATTCAAAGTTATTCAAAGTCATTAAATTTATAAAACCGAGCTGAAAATTATGTGAACTGAAGGTCAGTTATTGATGATAATTGTTTATGATTATGGCGGTGATTAGTGGTGTGAAACAAATTTTTCATTATCACACTTAGCATTATTAAACATTTAAAATAATTTTGAAATTTTTCTTTTAACTTGTTTTTTGACCTCCGCGTTTTTCAGTTATTGTTATTTAAAATTTTTTACATTAGCTTTTTTAATTATTTAACATTTATAAATTTGTAAATTTTTCGAAATGAATTTAATATAAAACAAAATAATATCTAAAGTTTGAAGTAAAAGAACAATTGCATAATTTAGAAATTTTTATACCAAAAACGTTTAAACATTTAGTAAATAATTCAAAATTGAAAAGGCACTAGCGATTTATTTGTGCGAAATGAATTAAAAAAGTGCGAAAATTTACATTATTTAGCACATTCTTTTTGCTTGACATCGTTTTATATTTAATGTGTGGGTCGGCGTGTGTATGTATATATATGTATGTGTGGATGTGTGTGTATGTTTGTGTCCACTTATATAAAGGTATCTACGGCTGACTGATTGAATAAGGTCGTATGCTTTGAGAAAAAACAATCAGTTTCAGAACAAAAATATAAAGCACGGCGGCCCACTTTTACGTCTAAAGCGTAATCGAGGGTTTTACAAAATGCAAGCTCGTAACTGTTTTTGCGTTCTTACGCCTCATGCCATACATTACAAATTTAATGAATTTTTTTTCAATAAAACTTTGTCCCCGAGATGATAATGATTGCTTGTCATGCAGTTTTACGCCGTATTTTGTTGAAGATTTTAATTTAATGCCTTTTTTCATTTTAAATTTCAATTAAGGAGTGTTTCTGAAAATATTCTGAAATTTGAGTTGCTTCTTCTTCCATAAAAAACTAAAAAAAGACAGTGAAAATTGAGTTATTGAGCATCAGATATTGTTCGCTGAACGTCAACCAAAAGCAGAATCTTTTTTTTAAATTCAAATTGAATTTGATTATTTCTTTTTATTTAATGTTGACAATAAATCATGAAAAGTGATGTTAATGTAGAGGTTGTGATTGCGTAGCCACACCCATAAATACCAACACCTTCTTTTATTAAAGCTGAAAATATTTGAAATGTTGCAAAACAAATTTTTTATAGGATTATCATTCTTTTTCGACAGAAAAACCTTTAAAAAATGTCATATTTTATTTAACAAAAAAGGAAAACAATTTGAAGAAGGTTTAAAAAATGTATATTGCTTGATTCTGATACGATGATAATTATTTTATGATGCTTTGATATTTTTACCCAAATTCTGAAATTCTGAATGAATAATCGTCATGACGTAATATTTTGTATAAATCATGTTTATAAAAATTGCGTTGTTAAGGGAGAAGACACAATCCGAGACCGAGACGGCGAAATAAATTCAATTAATCTTTGGTTTGTTCTTTTTTAATCCTTTCATACGTGACGTCACTAGAATTTCTGTTTAATTTACTTTTGGGAAATATCTCTAAAGTTCGAATAAAAAATTTGCTCTTCATCCTTTAAATATAAAACAGAAATTCAGTTTTTGTTCTTTTTGTTTAATTCTGAGTTTATTCATACTTATTTCGCTTTTAAAGTAAATTGTTCGTCCCATTATTGATTTTATTGATTACACGCTTATCGTAAGGGATAACGCCTTACTCACGTAGTGAATATTTTATTTATCTCAGTTAAAATATTTTCTATAAATCATTGCGTGTTTGTTAAAACATTTTTGCGTTTGCAAAGTTTTCGGCGAAATTAATTTAAATAATTGATGATTGTTGTTCTTGTTGTTGTTTATTTATTAATTGTTGTTGTTGACTCTGCTCAACTGGAGCGAAACAACATGTTTTTCCTTCGCAGATGGATGTTTTTTCATATTTTGTTAATAAATTTATATATTTTTGTAATTAATTTAATGATCATAATTATTACTCCCGTTGTTTTTTATGAGTTTTATGACTGCTTTTCGTTGTCGCTGCAAAACAGTCAATTAGATTTTTTTAAAAATTGTTTTTTATTTCAATTTATAATTTATATTTGGTTAATTTTGGTATCATAATAATGGTATCAGTCCATCAAAACTCATTCAACTCTTTCAAAAGATGTTTTGTTCGCTTACAGTTTAAATGATTCGTTTAATATTTGTTGTCCGCAAAAAACGTTCTGTTTGTAAAAAACAAGAACGAGATTTAATGTATATTTATTGCAAAGAAAAATTTAAGATAATTATTGATAATTACAGAAATCTGTACATGTGCTGTCAGCAATTTAAATGGAATGTTCGGTTTTTGTCGGATTTCATGAAAACAGATTATTGTTTGCATTGATTGGTCATAATGACAATGTTGTCGTTGTAATTGTTCGATGCATTGTCCGCGCTGATTTATGATTGACGTTAGAATTTACGTTCATTCTCACTGAAATCTATTTCATAAATTTCTTACAACAAATAATTAGTTTCAAATTGGTTAATTTTTGTAATTTTTGGCACGAGTTCGTTCAGAAGCAAAAAGTTTATTATTATTATTATTTTTTTAACTTTTAATTGTTATTATTATTTTAATATATTTTTAAATTTTTATTGTTATTATTTATATTATTATTATTATTATCATTATTATAATTTTTTTATTTTTTTTAATTATATTTTATAATTAATCCTGTCTTTTTCTGCAATTATTTTCATAAAAATCTGCCATTTTTTACCGATAATGATTATTCCCTCTCTTTCCCTTTCTCGCTCTCTTTTATCCTCTATCCTTCTCCCCTACCTCTCTCACCCTTCCGTAAAATTAAAACCTTACCTATCATTTTGATATATTTCCACCGACGAATTCAATTCCGCCAATTGTTCTTTCAATAATTGCAAATTTGAATTGACAAAACTTAGCTCTAAAGCGACGGTGTCACGTAGTTTCCGATTGGTAGTTGCCTGCAAATACATGAAAGGGTGCAAGAAGAGGAATGGACGAAATGCAATGATTAAAACATGATTTCTTACAAAACAATAAACTATTTTCTAATAAAATCGTGCGAGATTAGAACAATCACGATCTCGTTGCGTAACATTCACAAAGACGACGTCGTTACTCACAATCTTCTTCATTTTCAATTTTCTTTTCGAAATTATTTATACCTTGTATAAGTTTTCAGCACCAGCGCGTAAACGCATTTCTTTATTAATTTCTTGATTTAATTTACAGCGACGACTTTGTAGTTTTCCACGGCAAGTAGCGGCACGCGGGTCGGAACCCTGCAATGAGATAAAAAACAATATTTCAATAAAAAAGAGAATATAAAAAGGTATAAAAAACCCAAGCAACTCCCTTGGCTTTTTCTAGTGTAGTTTCAAAGAAATAAATTGAACGCATTTCAAATGCTTTAATCATCATTATCAGCATTATCAACTTCATCATAACCATTATCATGATTATCACAGCGATGAAGCAAAAACATATTGTAAATCTATGACTCGTATTTAAAAAGAGATTAGATAAAAAGAATAAAAAAATTCCAAGAATAATGTTTGTTTAATTTTTTCTAAATTTTACATTAAAAATTTATACCTCTTAATAATTTTCTGAAATAAATATTGTTCACTCTTTGTTTTGATAAATGTTTTAAAAAATTACAAAAAAATGCAGGGGAAAAACCTGAAAATATTACACATAAGTTTTTATTATGAATTTTATAAAATATCATAGAAATTATGTTACACGATAATTATAATGAACATCTAGTATTATTTCATATACATCTGATAGAGTTTATAGTATAAATTATAACTCCTATTTAAGAACAAAGAATACATGTTTTTCAAATTTTAATTTTAAGCAACGAAGAATAGCTGAAAAACGTTTAACAAAACGCGGTAAAATTTTGAAAACCGAAATTTTTTTGAAATTTCATAACTGAAAAAAACAACAAGAGCTATAACGATCATAACAAAGTCTTTCATACTAACTTCTGAAATCGCCACAGTAAGGCAAAGAAATGTTTAAATAAAAAATTGTTGCCTTTTTTAAATTTATTTTTTAATTCATTAATTTTTTATAAGAATAAAAAATTTGCATAAATTATGATAGTGGCTCTATGGTGTTAACATTACAGATGGTCCAATGGTCTAAATCGATCTCGATAGTTTCAACCCTACCCTCCCTTTTCTTCACGGATAAAATGAAATAAATTAAAATTTACAAGCCAGACCAAATTTTGTAAACCTCCGACTGATTTGATTATTTAGCGGAGCGTTTTTTAGAGGAATTGTCATAAACTAAAACAACGCCCATTCAGGGTTTAATTGCGTTTAGACGTTACTATACATAGAGCGCTAACGATAATATTGAGTCCAGTCCCATAACAATAACGATGGCAGTAACAACAACAACAACAACAACACGACGAAAATATCCAGGTATTTAAATTTAAGCGGGCGAATAAATCCGCAAAACGGTTGTTGACTTCAAAATTGTTCTCTTCTTCAATCTTCATTCTCTTCCTTTCCTTTTTCTTCTTACAGTATTCTTTTGTCTCCCCCCCCCACCTCTTCTTCTCCTCCTTCAACGATGCCAATGTGATTTTATTTGAATTTTATATTTTTGAGTTTTGCCATAAATGAATCGAATTCAGTCAGGTTTTTGCTGTTGTTGTTCTTGTTGTTCTTGCTGTATGTTCTATTATCGTTAGACTTCTTATCGGCGGTTATTGTTGTTTCGTATTGTTGTTGTCGTCGTTGCTGTTGTTGTTTGTGTTGTTTGCGGTTGCGAGAAACGATTTGTTAAGAATATTTATATTGCTTCGCTTATCGTCAGCGACTATCATAAAAATAGACACGGAGTATGGCAAGAAGAAGATGCAGACGCAGATGGTGAATACCAATAACAACAACAATCATATGCTAGAAAAATATTGTAAACAATTAAGACACGATTTAATTTCATTTATGTTTATTTTATAGAAATTTTATTATTTTTGCGAGAATGAGGCAGGTTCGTGGCTGCAGGAGAGACTCTCACAAATGCCAATAATCGCGGTAGCAGCAATAGCAACAACAATAACGGTAGCCACCTACAGGGATGTCACCAAACGGCAATGAACAATATGCAAAAACTGCCAGCAAGGAATAGATAATAATACATAAACAACAAAACCATGAACATCAGCAGCAACAACAACAGCATTGGCGGCAGTAACAAAAATAGCAAAAGCAGCAGCAGCAGTAGCAACGAAAGCGGCAAAGCACGTCCTAGAACAACCATTCATATTCTAATCATTCCTCGAGGGAAACAACAAAGACACAAGCTCGTTCATAGCACGGTGTGCTGAAGGTACGAACACGAACACAATTCACATGTTCGCGAGCCTCGCGCTGTCGTAGTGACATTCCATGGTAAAGCTGTTATTGTTGTCACAATCGCGTTATTGTTGGCCATCAAGCAGGCTTCCACACTACTTCCAATAGCCGGCGAAGGTGGCTGAAGTATTAGGCGAGGTCAGTCGTTATACGCCATAGTAAAATTTTAAGACGAAAACGGAGAAGAAGAAAAGAAAGAAAGAAGAAGAAAAGGAAGATGGCCATCGCAGAACGATAATATTAATGAAAAGTTATTTGCTTAGGGTCTCTTTTTAATGCTTTCTTTCTATCATGGCGATTACCCCTGTCGGTCCCTCGCTATTCCTGTTGTTGTTGCTTTTCAATAGTCGAGCAGAATGAAGTTTAGAAGAAAATAGGAAACGTGACTAATGGTAATCAATTTGACCCTCAAAACCATTCTGGTCGTGTAACAACAATGAAACAATAACAACACCAACTACAACAGTAACAACGTGGTTGTGGAATGCCTTTTGCATTGACATTTATTTTTGTTCACCAAAATTGAGTTGACGAAGCAAAACCATCTACTTAGTGGTTAATATGTTAAGTAAGACGTTAAGGAAACGTGCGTGACATTTCCTCATTGTGTGTAAATTGTATTGAAGTGCGTTTTGCCAAAATCTGTAACCGATAAAAACAAAGCTAGATGTTTCATAGCTAAAGCCTAAAAGATTTGTCGTCATGTATAGAATAATAGTATTTATTAGGAGATACCACTGGATACCATTCAGAGGATTTTTCGTCAATGACTTATTAACGATTTATTATTAACGAATTTCCAAAATAAGGTGTAGTAAATCTAGTCCTATTTTGTACAGATATAGATGTATACACATGCACACACAAACACACGCTCACACACACGTACACACATACACACACACACACAGAAAGCCACATAAAAAACGATACCTATTATAAATCACGTCGTTTGTTTCGGTCATCACCAGTTTATAAAAAAATAATTGCGGAAGCCTGTAGTAATTTTGAGCGTGATTGAAGACGTTAGAATTGTTTATCGTGCTTGGATTTAATTAAATTGCACTAAAAAAGCAATGGGGTAACAGAAGCGATAATAATTGTTGTTTTTCGTTTGAAGATACTCGATGGCAATTGAGTATTCCTTTAGTTTCCTCTTGTATTCCTCCGTATTCCTTTAGTTTCTTCATCAATATTTCGTCTCCTCGTAAATAATTTCATTTGCATTTGAAAAAGTTGTTTCCTTCGACAACTCCATCCATAACTATCGCCTCCGGCCGTTTTCTGCCTTTTTTCGTTTTTTGTTTGTTTGCCTTTTCTGTTGCTGCTGCTGCTAATTTTGATGTTGGTATCATTGCATTTAACGAAGCATGTCATTATTAAAGTCGTCGTCACTCAAGCTATCAATTTTTAATGCTATAGAATTAGCGTTGGCAACACTTTTCTTTTATGTTGCCTTGGATTGATGATGACGAACGGAATTGGCCTTTGATTGCTATTTGCTGACAAAGATTGCTTGAAAATCGTTACGTGTTACAAAGACTGGATTTAAAACAAAAAAACGTTACTAAAATTTGATAAAACCTTTAGTTTTTTGTTCCATTTCAAAATATTCCGCAATACGAAACGTAATAAAGGCTAGTACATGAACCGTCGGCTAAAGCGGCCAAATGCCGCTCGAAAACTCGTTCAAAAGAAGATCTATACAGAAATAGCTCTTTTTATTTGAATATAAGATAATTACATGAAAATAGCAATAAATTACGTTCTCTTCGTTTCTTCCTTTCTTTTATTTGTTAATATCTTGTGTGTGTGTATTACGATTCAGCTCGTGCGTCGTTAGATCAGAAATTAATTAACTTTTATAGTTTTATGCGTGTGTTTGTTGTTTATCGTTGTTTCTATTACATTTTCTAATTTTGCTTCAGAGATTTGTAAAGCCATCACGCCGGCATAAAAATTAATTCTTCCCTTTAGCGAACATAAAGGGAACAAACAATAACTAAAGAATCCAATCCGACGACATCGGATGATATTATATATCGCTAATAATTCTTCTTCTTTATAATTGCTTTTCTTTTCTTAAGTTTCTCTTCTTTTCACGCCTTTGTTTGGCGTAGGGTTTGCCAAAGTAAATTTATAATAATTAAAAACGACAATTTAAAGATGAAGCCGTCATCACAAATATTAATACATTCACACACACATACATCGATCGATTTATATTAATTGCATGCAACACTTGTTAAAGCATTCACAATTGCATGAGCTCTCAAAGAAATATCTCAATATGATGCTATCTCCCTGATAGGAGAAGATATCTGATTAGGAGTTCCAAAATTGTCTAGGACTGGACTAGTTAGGCTCACTTAATCGATACGAGGTCTGAGAGGTGGCATTAAAAGGAACCAGTTATTGTAGCCAACATGAAATTTAAGACGAGAATTTCGTGTTTTGGCGGACCCGGAATTTAATGGAGACAAGATCATAAAATATTCAATTCGAACAAGATGGAACTGGACCTAAACCTGGAGGGCTGTATTGCATTCGCATCCTATAAAATGAGTTTCCCATCAATATGATTTCTCCAAAGTAACGATTTAAGATTATGGGTGGTGGGATGGTAGGGAATGTGATTGTTTCGGAAATGTGATTGTTTATAACCAAAACCAGATCTTTGCTAGTTCTTGCAATGTTTTGAACTCAAAACAAAAGCTCATCTTACTGGACTACAAGGCTCAGGCAACAACAGCATTGAACAACAACAACAACAACAACAATCTGAATAAGTTCCATAATAAATTCATTCATGCTGGTGATCTACTCCCATCCCGTTCTCTTCCCTGGACCCAATAAAGTATTAATATTTCTTGAAATTATAATTGGATTTTTTAAAGTTTGCATCCATTGGTTGGTTTGGTTGGTTAGTTGCGTGGTTGGATGGTTATTGGGCTGACTGGTTGGTTGTTGAGTTGATCGGTTGGCTGGGTGGTAGGTCGATAGCTCGCTTAGTGAATTGGTTGTTTGTTTGGGAATGTTGGTGGTTTAATAGCTGGAGGCATTTATTCAAGCTGAATTGTTGATTAACATTTTTGCATCGATTTGGAATTTATTTGAAACATGTTGCAATGGTTGTGATAAACGAAGGAATGTGGTTTATTCTTGAATTTCGGATATCAAATTTCGGATATTAAATTTCGGATATCAATTTTTATATAAATGTTTGATACAAATTTCTTTTTTTTTTTTTTTGAATATATAAATGTTATTGCAAAATATTTATGATTTGTTAGTATTTTATTGATTGATTATTATTTGATTCAATTAATGTTTTGATCGAAAGAATTTTAAAAATCATTTTTTTGAATTTTTTAACATTTTTTAACATTCTAAAAAATTATATTTACATTTATATTTGTAAGAAAAATGTAAAAAATATATACTGATAATAAGCCAAATATTTCAATCTCAAACCAAAACTTGAAAGGAAAAATATTTCCAAATTAGAAATAGAAAAAATAATAAATTAATTAAAATAAAAAATAAATAAATATAATTCTTTTCACGCACGACCGATGTCAATGAATTTTTGTCGCTTGTACTTGAAATCGTTCGTTCAAACATTTGTTTAATACTTTATTGAAAATATGATAATTAATTGAAATTGTCTAAATATGTTTTTTTTTGAAAATTTAAGGCATTCATAAAAAATCGAAGGTTTTTCGTTTTGTGTAGTCGGTGAAGTATGTTTTTTGTTTAGCCTCTGATGAATCATTTATGAATTTTCGAGAATTGAAATAATTGAAAATATTATATTTATCTAAAAAAACACCCAAAACCTTTTGTTTTATGAGTTTTGAAAACAAAGGAGCGAGAATTAAACGCGCCTTGAACTGTCATCGAAAAAGAAAAGAAAAATTATTTACTAAAAATTTATCTCGGGTAAAGAAAATGTTTTGTCATTATTATGTTTTATTACTACACACTATTTATTATATCGCCGCATGATAAAATTTTTTTAGAATTTTTTAAATCAGGGTTTGTTTAAAGAAATCCTCCAAAGTGATGTTTGATTTCGATCTCGATAAGAGATATCAAGTGAAGATAATAAATATTGTATTTACTGAATTATTCAATCCATCAAAAATTATGACTTACTTGTAGTGTTGCAGAAAATACTGCTCCTCCCTTTGTTTTCTTCATAATTTCTTCCCTTTTAATTTTATTTATCATTCAATGATAATAAATATTTGCTTTAGGCTTGATTGATAATAGTTATAAATTATTAATATCGACTAATAAAATTAAAAAAATCATTACAAAACAATAAATAAAATTCATTACATTACAAGACAATAATACAGGGTGCTCAACACGGGTTCTCACAAAAGCTCAGGATGTGTGGCTTGGGTTTACCATTAGGTAGATATTATGTCATCCCTCAGATCGTGCCGTGATATAATTGTTTTACTCATTTTTTTTTGAAAAATGAATAAAAAAATTTTTTGAAATTTTTGAAAAATGTGAAAAAGTAGAAATCAATGTTTTCCTTTAAAAAAGAATTATGTTCAATTATTATGCCCGTCATGGCTTATGTGCGTATGTGTGTGTTAAAAAACACAACACCAAATTAAAAAAAAACCAAATCGCTTCAACTGACGAGAAGTGACGAGATGACAGTAACTAGCGAATAACTAACGAGTAATGAACTCATACGAGTTTATTGCTAACTGACTAATTAAATAATTAAGTGAGAATCTTGTTGATATTAAGCAAATTATATAAAACGGAAAGCAACAATTTTAGTAAAAACTGATTAAATCAAATAAGATTTACATTAATTACTTCCTCCCTTGTGTGCATTTCCTTTAAAAAATAAGGTAAATTTATTATTCATTAAAAACATAAAAAATATATACCATTTCTCCCCTTGCGCTCTGTCGTAAATTAATGAACTACAAGTTAACTTCCCCAATTTTCTACGAGATTGTCCCTACCGAGTCATAAACTCATTGATCGCGTTGAACTAACTTTCAACTTTTTTAAACGAAATTTTTTTTCGAAGACTTTGGAGGGTATTCCCCCTTTATGAATTCTTATGAAGTATAAGAATAGCCTATAGAACCTTCCACTTAGAAGAAATTATATTATGACACGCCTTCACCAATGCGATGCAATGCCTTTTAAAACAGCATTCAAGAAAATATCGCAAACTGAATTTAGTTTAGAGGTCTTCATTTATTTGGTGTGAATTATAAGACTAATTGCACTTGAAAAGTGAACTTTTCAAGAATCAAAATCTGAATTCTCTTCCTTGTGGATTTGAACGTTTCCATTTCAATTTTGTAAACGTACTTCCTTACATTTTTTTTTGATTAAACCAAATTAATTCGTTTGTATAAATTCCAAAGAAATCGAAATTAAAACTTTCACAAAAACAATTTTAAATTCTGTTCAAGGATTTGAACTTGTTCGGTCAAAAAAATCAACACAAGCCAAAGTATGAAAGCGAAAGCAGCAAAACAAAAGACAAAAGACAAGTTTTAGTAAAACTGTTTAACAAAGCAAATATGAATAAATACAACAAAAAAAACACACCTAAAATGGTTTATTCATGACATGCCCTTCTTTTGATATTTTGGCATTTTCATGCAGCAAAAGCTTTCTAGTTGTTGGTGTTGTTGTTGTCGATGATAATAATGATATTGTTGCTGCTGTTGTCAACACTTTTTCTCTCTCCCTCACGTTTTTGATTTCGCATTTATTGCTTTAAATTGCGGCGCAAAATCTCCAATTGTTTTGAGAAGCATGAAACTAGCGTCTGGTTTTCGTTTCTCGTTGTTGTTGTTGTTCATTTTTCAGTTTTCATTATCTGCCTCAATTTTAATTCACTAAACGCTTCACTAACAAAAAACTCATTAAAAGCCACGGTTTAAATAAAAACCGAAAAAAAACACACACACACAAGGTGAGGCCACAACAAGTGCTTATCAGTTGGAAAAACATCAGCAAGAACGCAAACAACAATAACAACAACAATGGCAACAAAAATGGCGACGACAAAAATAACAATGAAATTGAAAATAAATCATGCATTACCGTATTTATGCACGTCTAAACTGTCTAAAATTTCGTTCACTGCCATACTTGTTATGCCTGTCATCGATGAGATTTAACCTACCAACAAATAACGTCCCTTTCCCTTCTCGAAACGTTGTAAAAAAACCACGGCAAATAGAAAATTGGCTCCAGAAAATTATAATGCTCCGCATCATTGCTTGCACGTAATTTGGCTACGGCAAAGGCGAAGTGTGGAAGGAAGGTGGCGGGGGGCGGTGAATGTGGGCAGGAAAAGTGCAATTTGATGATAATTTTCTTAGTTTTTACGTGGTGACATTTTTTTCTTTCTTTAATGTTTGAGAAAGCAAATTTAGAAGCGTAAACCCACAATGAAGAAAAGAGAAACAATCTTTGAAAAACAAACAAATTGCTTTTCTGTTTGTTTGTTTGTTAGTCAAAGGAAATGCGCTTTCCGAAAACTTTCCCTTTATTTTCGCTTAATTGCAGTTAATCTCTGGATACATTAGGACAGAAGTTTCAGCGATTAGGAGGGGGAAGGGCTCTTCAATGAAAAATCGTAGACGGTTTCATTTAAATAAGGTTCAGGTACGGCTTATGAATTTGATATAGGCAAAAGTGTATAATACTTTATTTAAAAAATTCTCGTTTAAATAACATTTTCTTTTATACGAATGCTGATTTGTATATATTACACTTGATTTTATTAAAAAACCACAATGAAAATGCGCCACTGTTTTGATTGTTAATTTGAAAAAACCGCTTCAACGAACGATTGATTTTTCCAAAAGGGTCTGAATAATTAGAACCACAAATTCCGCGAAAAACTCTTCACAAACAAGACTAAAAACGGATCAACGAATCATCCACCATACATGAACAATTCATCAACATATCGTTGATGATTGGTCGTCACCGTTTTTTTTTTTTGAAAGAAAGAATTTCTTTGTTGTTTCTATTTTCTCTTTGAGTTAAATTTTCTCCTATGGTTACGATTCATAGATTCCCTTGTTGTTTCTTTTGTTGCTCATCTTGTTGTTTAAGCTATTGTTATTATTATTATTATTATTATTATTATTATGGTTATTTTCATTTACTAGAAAAAACCTTTTGCAATTTTCACTGCGTGCTTATTCGCTATTTGGATCCAACTAATTTCAAAATGACCACAATCATGCAAAAATTGGTGAAATCTTTTACAAAAAAAATTGTTTCACAGATTTTGTGATTTTCATTATGGACGGCATTATTTTGTTGTTGTCTACGCGATTCGTTTCAACTTCTGCTATCGCTGATTAAGCTTAACATTTTCTGACAAATTTATGCATTTTTAAATTTAAATTGAATTTTTTCCATACTGCGAGGGCTAGAATGCTGAAAAACCGAGAAGGAATTTTCTTTTTTTTAAAACTTTTTTTGTCACAATTAATTTTATAATTTTTACGAAAACAAATTTCTGCATTAAGACACGTTTAAAGGTTGAAACATCGCTCTTTGAAAGCTTGCCTATTAGTGCCAATCAGGTATTAATTTTCATCGCTTTGATTGGATTTCCTGTGATACATCACAGCGATCTGTATGTCCATATTAAGAAATATTTTTTTTAAATTGATTGCTATATATTTTAAGAATTTTAATTAATTAATTTGTTTTAATTTCTATTTTTAAAGCTATTTTCGAAGTTATTCATCAAAGAAAATGATTTTTTTACGAAAATTGTTTATGATAATAAAGAGTGTTTCTTGTATTAATTAATTAACTTTCCTAGTCAGATATTAATGACATTTTAAAAATGTTTTAATGAAATATTAAATTTCAGTTTTGTTTTTGACAAAAAATTCATTGGGAGAAAGTTTTTTGGGTTAAAATCGAGACACAAAACACTGAGAAATGCCAGAAATTCTTGAAAAAAATGCCTAAACTCAGTTTAAATGCAGGATATTAGAAACTCTTTAAAATTCCAGAAAAGCTTTGCCCTTTCAAACAAAATTTTTATTATGATTGACTTCATTCCGAATTCAAATGGATGAAGAAGCTTTGTTAAAGTTTCTTTCGTTATTTTGGAGATTATTATAGACTCGTGTTTTAAACTCTTATTTGATTTTTTTGTTCGTTATTTTGTTTCTTACTCAATTTCTTTTGAAATTAAAAACAAAAAGTAAAATCTTTTATTGTATTCTTGCATTTTTTAAATTTTACCCCAACGTTTCCTAATTTCTGGTTTCTTGACTCAAGCGCTTTACAATGTGTTTATTAATTTTTTTTCTATAGATTGATGTCCCTCGCCTAGTCTTTGTGGTATTCTTTTATTAGAGAAATGTTACCTCATTTCCACTTTTTCAACTCTTTCCACCTACATCTGCTTAATCTCGTTGCCGTCCAACTCGCTGTTGTTTATCGAGTTTGAGATGGAATATTTTTCGTTGTTTCCCCTTCTCAGCTCGTTGTTTGTGTATTACTTACTCGTCAATTTATTCACCCAAACAATAATAAATGTATTAATTTTTCGAAGTAATTAAACTTCTAATAAACTTCTAACTAAACAAAAATACTAACTAATTTCTTAGTCTCCCTCTTCTTCTTTCTCTCTAATTGTGTTCGCTAGTTTAAAAAGCAGTTTTAATAAAACGTTATTTAGGGTCACTTTTTGGTTAAACCACAAACTCGGCGAAAATACCACTGTAGGTCACAATAATCTTCTTCTCTTTATTATATAAGATGCCGAAAAAGTAAAATAATCTTCTATATAAATTGCTGTTAGTCGAGGTAGTTGCTCGTCAGTAAAAAAAGACATGTCTGTTGCAGCAGAATTCGTTCAGTTTAAAAACAGTCACAACATCAAAGACATATTCTAGCTCGTTGACTGATTGACCTACTTATTGAGAAACATTCACAGGAAGGAGACGGGAGGAGCAGGCGAAAAGTAAAGAAGAAGAAGAAGATCGAAATAAATAAATAAGAAATTAATGAATTATTGAAATAACAAAATTATAAATTATTGTTTTTCGTAAGTTTTTTAGAATTTCGCAAATCTCAGATTTGTTTTCCCAAAATGATTTCCGCTTTCTGAGAAATCTATTTTTCTTTTCGTTGCTTTGCTTTGTGTTGAGACTATTTTGCAAATAATGCAAATCAACTCAAACTAAAAAAAATGCCGTTGATTATTGTGATAGTGGAGCTGATGCTGATGCTGCTGCGGTTGCAACGGCTGGAATGTTGAAGATCAAAAGTAGTTGTAAAAATAGCAGTAGCAAACAGCAATAACAATGGATGGATGGATAACGGCATTGCCAGCAACAACTTCAGCAACGAGCGCAAATTAAGTAGGTCGTCGTCATTCATCGTTATCGTTGTCGTCGTTGTTTGACTTGATCGTCGTTATTGTATCTGATGTCTGATGACTCCTCGATTTTTATTAACCGATTTTGAATGTTGCACCAAAAAATAACTGTATACGCATTATAAAAGCTTCAGCATGAGTATGAGTATTACTCATTTGGTGCATACTTAATTGCTACGTAAATTAGTACCACTCATTTAGTACGTGTAGCGCGTATGTACGTGAATGTAAATTAATTTTGTCGGATTGACATCCAGTTATTCCACCAGACAGTTCTAGCTTTTATCAATTGCTTTTGCAAAAACAAAAACGAGAAATAATGATAAATTTCTACATGTAATGTAGAATGTAAAACAATGTAATTATTATTGTTTTTTTTTGTTTTTATAATTTTAAATTGTGTAACTGCAAAATAGAAGAATTTTTCGATCCATTCAAATTCGAATGCAATCCAAATCAGGTTACAATTATCCATACAAAAATCCCTCGTCTTTAGTGAACTTTTAGTAAAAAATTAAAAAGATCATAACCCTCTATTTGTTGAAATTGCAGTAAAATTTTCAGGTTTTCTATTTATTTTTTATTGTTATTTATTATTTCAAAATAAATCATAAACACTTTCAACATTTATGCGAAATTAATTCTTTTGATTTTTCTTTTCAGAAGAATTTTTCCATTTATGACTGAAAAATCTGTTAAAAATTGTTGACACAATGGACAAATTTTTTGACTCCAAAACTTGTTTGGAAAAAAATCTAAAATTACAAAAAAAATTAAGGATAGAGTTTGCTAAAGCTTCTAATATTAAAAGGAAATAAAAATAAAAGAGAGAGCAACAACAAAAAAGAGATCGAACAAGTTACATTTTACAAGTTGTTCGCGAAGCCGAGAAGGCGAGAAGAATTAGGAACAGGTTTTCCATTTTCCTAAATTCTTTCGCGGAGGCCAGCTCTTTTAAACAAAGAATGAAAGGAATAAAAATAAAATCGATTTATGGCTGGTGATACAAAAAATCCTTTTCTCTATGATTTTAGCCTGATTATTCGCAATTTTAACTTTGCGTTTCATTTTCGTCAGTGAAGGTAATTTTCCTAATAAAAAATAAATTTCCAGTATTTATTTAAATTGTAAACCACTTGAAATTGTAAATTTTTAATTTATTAATAGCAAATAATTCAATATTTCACAACGATCATAAACTTCTGAAAAATTGATTGATTGCCTTTAAATAAATTCAATTCAAATTGAAATTCCTTCGAAAGAACAAAAAATTAACTGACATAAAATTTCAATATAAATAAAGTAATTTTTTATTATATCAAATAATTATATTTATTAACGAACCATTTGCTCCAGTTTCATCAAATAATCCATAGCCTTCTCGGTCATTTTCATTTGTGTATCAAAGTAATCTTCTAAATCAATCATAATGCGGGTTTAATCCTTCCATTAAAACCGTAATCAACAGTAATTTTCCAAACAATTCACTACAATTCCAAACAATTTCTAAATTCCAGTATTTTCAATGTATCCACCAATATTTCAATTATTACATTCATTTTTACAACACTTACAAAATGAACAAATTAAAAAATCCATGAAGTTATTCATAATATTCTTTGCATATTTTCCGTAAAATTGTTCAATTGAAATCACTTCCATTTTGACCAAATACAATAAACACAATAAACACAATAAATAATTTTATTTAATCAAATCAATGAAATTATTCTTCTAAAATTTCTCTATATAAAATTACATCCGCCAGGTTGGAAAGTTAGAACTATTCTTAAGCTACGAAGCCACAGAAAATCATCAATGAGCTTCAGCCGCATGTGAGAAATTTCCTTAGTGCAAATGAAAATTTCTTCTTATTCATTTTCTTCATCTTCGCCATTAGCTACTTCTACATTTTCCCTCTATAGTATATATCTGAGAAAGCTGAAAAGACCTGTATTGAGTAAAGTCAAGATGAGTTCAATGATTTCTGGTCCGCAAGTATGTTTTTAACCCTTCTTCATTTATCGTAACTTTTTTAGTGGAAATTGAAAACGGCATTAAAAAAAATATTATCCTATTTTAATTTAGTTTGTGGCGAAATGAATCTGAGTCTGCCTGCTTGCTTTTAAAATTATTGGTTGATTGATAGTTAAAGAAGCGCCAGAATGCTTGGGTTGACTGAATTATCCTCAGATAAATATAATTTAACTTTTAGCACCGCTTACGGGTTAAATCATTTATTCTTCTGTTTTTAATATTGCTTTATGCTGCGCTTGTTTTTATTGAATTTGTTGTAGCACTAGAAATATTCGAGTGAGATATTATCACAGGAAAAATTGAGTGACTATTCGGGGACATTTTTTTCAGACAGGACATAATCAGGCGGTAAGTCCTATGCAAATTGTTTAGCCTTAGCATATCTTTACCTTTCATAAATTGAAAAAAGGTAGGTTTATTTATTTCTGACTGCTATAAGTTGTATAATCCAATGCTCTACCATTATATAAATCCACTCAAAATCCACTCAAATATAAAATGGTTTTAAATTGTTTTAGGAATTTATAACATACAATAAAATTTTTATTTTTATCATAATTCTTAATAAAATAAAATATTGCAAAATTTATTATTATTTCCAATTTAAATTATTTATAATAAAACGTCTTATCTGATTGGAAAGAATGACAAAATTGTTAACTATGACAAAGATCACAGCTCGAGGAAATGTAGCCAAATTCAATTAGATTCGTTGCAATAACTTGCGTAAAATTTTATTATAGAATTTTATGAAGCTGCCTAAGCTTAATATAAATTTGGGTTAGCAAGTTTCCTTTTTTGTGTGGAATATAAAAAATAGCAGTCAGCCAGCCGGTCAACTTAAATTAATTAGAGCATGAATTTCAAATATTTTTAATTTCAACTCTTTGCTGAATGAAATCTGGCCAGTTACTGCATTTAAAATTAAGTATATAAGCCTGTAGAGTAAATACAATACACCACATGATACTCGTACACATATGTACACTGTTTATTCAAAAAACACTACCCACAACATTCACCCTACCCCCCCCCCCCCCCGCCACTATTCATCAACATTTAAAAATGTATTTCCAGATTTCAACAAATGTCAAAAATTGAATTCAGTTTAAACGTGAAGTAACAGGGTCACATGCTAAATAGCTTGGAATGGGTAGATATATCCATTGTCGATTTAATTTTAGACGGTGTTATTTATGTCTTTAAGAAACTTAAGAGATAAATCGAAACGCCCTTAATCACAGAATCAACAGCAAGAAGTAATAATTCTTTAAAGACCATTTCATTGAAGAGATAGTAAACGAACAGTCCCTTCCGGACTAAATGAGCCGGAGAAATATTTTCAATAAAGGAATATTTCAGAAAACTGTTATAACTAATTCCATAATTTCAATTTTCCGTATTGTTTTGTTAACTGCTTCAAACGGAATTGAAAAATTATCATTATAAATGTCGAATGAGCGTACACTGGATACCCCTATTGATATTTCAGTGGAATCGTTATTCAAAATAACTGTAAGAAATATAGCCTAAACTATAGTCAATTCAACTCCATTATTAAGCAAGGATGGCATGAGCGTTACAGTTCATTATTAATGGACCTAACTTGCCATAATTTAATCACTGGGCAAAACTGTTTAACGCTTCGATAATAATATAAAAGAAAAGTAAATTATAAAAGAAAAAAGAATGAAAATAAAAATCTCTTTTTATCTTACAAAATTATAAAAGAAAGTAAATTAATATATATTTTGTCAATATTGAGAATGGTTGATAGTGTGATATTTGACATGACCTAAAACGTGTAGTTATAGTTTTTCAAAAATTCACAGTTATTTGGATGCACGTTCGCATTCATGGAAAGATCGAGTTTGTTTCAAACCTCGATACACTTGTGCCTTTCTTCGTTGCTATATAGTATTTATGCCTATTTCATTTGACATTTTTATGACCATTATTTAGTAAAGTTTATTTGGCTGAATAACGAATATTATTTTATAATACAATATCTATCTGCATTGAATTTGTATATCTTGGATTTAGTAATAATTATGACAGGGAAGGCAACAACGAAATTCGAAATTAAAATTTTATTATTTCCACATTGAAAATGAAAAGGTTTTTCTTTTAAAAATTTTCTTTACTTTTCTGTATTCATTCGGTTTTTTGTTATATTAAGTTAGAGCAAAGTAATGAAAATTTATTATAATTCAAGCATTAACATAAAGCAACATCGAATCCGAGTTCGTTACTGAAGTCTTTTGTTTTTTGTTTTTCTAAGATTGATTTGTACATTTTAAAACCCTTAATTTACACCATAAAATTAAAACAATCAGGCGGAAATACGAGTATTAGCAATTATGCCAATGGAATATAACGTGTTCGTATATTATATAAGTTTTTACTTATCGCAATAACTATTTTCCTTTACATTAAGTCATTCCTTTATAATAATTCGATTTAATACTTTTATAACCGTTTTCGAAAAAAATGAAAGTGAGGAAAATTGTGTAAATAATTGACAAATAGATAGTCATGCTATTAAATTAACATGCTTACTTAAAATTTAATTCTACTCATTAGCTACACAATCTTGATTACTTCAGGACGGTGAATCTTTTCTCTTTGTAATTTCTTCTTTTATTATTTGGAAGAATAGAATTAATGGAATCTGTTTGGCCGTTTTTCACGTTATTTAATGTGTAGGCTTTAACGATTATCTACAATATAGTTTCCCATTATTCTTTCTAATCATTCCTCTGACCAAATGATTTATCATTAACCAGTTACCCAACATACCATTTCATACCAATTAAATGGTATGGCCAATTCATGACGCAAAGCAAATGGAGTGCATTCGAGAAGAAGATTGCAATTTAATTGAAATTTTGTGTGCAATTTTATCCTATCTTTGAAATGGAGTACAATATTTCTTTTGCAATTTTTGTAAAGAAGCAGGCGAGAAATACCATCTTAATCGTTTTTAACTAATTATCCAAATAAATTTAGGAAAATTCGGAAAAAACCGTATCTAATGAATGCAATTTATTTGTGGAATATAGAAATACAAAGCTGAATGTAAGAAGTGCTGAAAGAATGTGTATAGAGAAGACTGAAACGAGCACGAGAAGGATATTGACACTTAAAGTGACTCACTCACTCATTCTGAATATCATTAGTCGCTTTGAGTGGCTTCCGTTAGTGCAAGATTTTGAGCAAAAAAGAAGGTAAAAAGAAAGCATTCGTAAAACGAAAGAGCTTTTGAACTCTTTTGAATTTTGCTTTATGTGAAAACTAATTCAAAAAAGAACAAATTTAAATAAGAGATAAACTAAGAAATTACTATCTTTTTGTCACTCGAATTCAATGCCAAAATATTAAAAAAAACGGCAAATAAAATGCAAATAGCAAACAAATTAACGTACGAATAGCAAGTCAAAGATAAAAAATAACTACTACCACAATTAGCAATTATCAGTGTTTGAACCGGTTCAAGGGATTACAGTTTGAGCTTGTGATGTGCAACAATGTTTCAATTAACACTTAATTTGTATAATAAGTACGCACTTGTTGCATAACCTGACCATTAAACAGCTTAAAGAAAAAAAAAGACAAATAGAGATTAACAAATCTTCGATTTCGCATGCATAAATTGTTGCAGTTTATTAGACGCAAGACGAATTTAATCCATACACCGTTATATAAAGTAATAAAAATACCAGGCAATCGTGACAGAAAAACAGAAGGCGGTACTGCTGAAACTGCTGATGCTGGCTAAATCCTGAGTGAAGTGATTCCAGTTATTTCTTTTGGCAATTTTTGAATTAATTTCTTTCTCGCAATATCCAAAGATCCCAAGAAGAGATAATAATAAATAAGAAAATTAGTTTACAAAACCTGAATATTAAATAATCACCAACCAAAATAATATTTTAAAGGAAATCGATACTTATTTTTGAATATACAGAAGATTAAAATTTTATGAAAATGTGGTCGATTTGTGAATAATATAATGAAGTTAATTCAGACGGGATTAGCACAGATGCGTTTGCTTGCAGAATTTGTTTACCCGTATTTTTCGAATTTGAATTATTACCAATAATTTATTTCTTTCATAAATCGCGCCGTTAAAATGATTTTTATCGTATACGAGGACGTTATGGGTAGCGTCTTTTCAGCAGCGCCAATGATTAGGATTCCTAATCGCAAAAAATTTGCATTTCGCATGCGTTGGCTAATTTCGATATTATTGAATTGATAAATTTTAATGTACAAACATTTGGAGATTTTGTTCATGGAGCATTTTTCTTTGGAGATGTCGTATCTCTTTCACTTCCAAAGTACTTATACATTTTTGTGACACGTTTGTGCCTTGCATATTATTTAGCATTTATGCAGCCTCTCAACCATTCGAGATATATTTCGAAATTAATAAAAAATAACATTAATTATATCAAAAAAGTCTTCATGCTTTTTCATAAAAATCCCTTCCGTAATGGTAAAATTTGAAGAGATGTAAAAAACGATAAAGCATTAAATGGTTTTCTCTAAAATTTGTATACACTTTCATAATCCCAAATTATTTCATAACAAACAATTTTTCTCAAGTACGGCATTTTCTAAAATTACTTTTCCGGCATTGAAGCCTTTTGAAACATTTCAATAAATTTATTTTCGAAGGTTAATATTTCTCAGCAAAGTTGATAGTTCAATAATAATGATCATAATAAAAAATAGAGCATAATAAAATAAGAATAGAAAACTAAAGTAATTCAAACAACTGCATTGACCTCAAAACTTATTAAATTAATAATTGCAATGAAAACAATTGTCCATATCGCGGTTGGAATGACTCTCAAATCGGGTTTGCTCATATAGTCCTCTGCACAAGTAGTACAATTTCGACAGCTCAATTTGTCATTTAATTCGTTTGTTTTTGTTGTGACTGCTTTTGATCTTTCTTGATAATTTGGTTTTTATACTTCTTTTTATTGCCAGCTTTTTGACGAGTTGTAATTGCTTTTTTTTAATGTACAATAAACAAATTGTGTGATTGTTGTTGTTGTTGTTGGAGAGGTTAATAGCACAATTATTTTGGACATTTGACAAATATTTCAATTAAATGCTTTTTCATTATAAAACCTCTAAGCGAATGAATTCGTATTCATACGAACGTTTTGTTCTCTTCTTTTAACAATACAAATTTAATGTTAATCTTAATAATTAATTAATTATAATTATTGTTCAGTTAGTCTTAGAATGACTTAATAATGTAACATATAATAATTTTTTTATTTTTTAAAAGCTTCGTTTGTGGTTTATATGACGTTAAGATAAAACTTGTCTATCTTTGTGAACATTTTTATTCTCTGACCTTGCAATACTTGAAACTATTATGTTTTTTGAATTTTTATTGCCTTGCCCTCTTCGTCTGTTGACATTCCCTAAGTCATCAGACTTTTCACCTCGTTTGGCCACTTTCTGAAGCCTATTAAATTTGTCTTTCGAAATCTTTTTCTTTTTTTTAAACTGTTTTCCGTTACATGTGCGACGAACTTACATCACAATCAGTAATCAGTCTGATGCTGCTTATAATTCCAGAGAAATATCGTGTATTGGTTCTAATTTAAAGTCAATTATACAAAAGATAAAGATAAGGATAAAAGAGAAAGATAAAGGTAAAGATATATCTTGTGTCTGTCACAGATTTATTTAGTCATCATGACAATAGAAGGATATTAAGCATTTTGAATGGACCAGAATTACAATATCTAATAATGATATGAGTAATTATTATCATCATTACTATCTAATGATTAGTGCCCTTCATAGTTTTTTACAGTTTCCTTTTAATGGTCGCCTAAATTTTCTATTTTGTACAGTTGTTCATTATATATTGCGCAATATACCTGACAGTTTTCCATTAAAATTGAAAGACGTTTATTTCTTAATGAAACTCATGCTTTTCAAGCCATGATTTAAGCCATTCAAGCCGCTTAAGCGATAATATCGATTTGAAAAAAAGAGTGGTTTATAAATTTATAATAAAAAACGAGCAATACAAATAGAAGCTGATAACTGAAGACAAAAACAACAACAACTAAAATGTTGTACTAAATGTACAACCAATAGTACTATTAGACGTTTCAAATTCTATTGGACAAATTCTTGAAAATGAAAGAAAGCTTCTATTTTTAAAACATCTTCAAGCGGTCGCCCACATGAAATATTATTACTGCAAATAATTATTGTTGTTGTTATTCTTGCTCGGTTTGGTTTTATGTTCGTATGTTTTGTGTTTGCCCGTCCTATTAGAACCTTCTTAACCGGGTTCGGTTACAGAAATAAACTGTAAAAGCCCTAGAAGTGTACCGATTACATATTCTAAGAAAACGACAAGAATAACGGAAATTATAACAACAACAACAACACGAATCATTATTAGAATGGTAGATAAAGAACTACGAGTTAAGTGTCATCGAGAAAAACATGCACGTGGTGTAAACTAACGGTTAGATTTGGATAGAAAAAACGGTTTAGATGGACAAAAAACGTGCTTCAAGTAAAAACTGTTTCAAGTTGAAAAAATAAGCTTCCAATTGTAAAAGCATTCGATTTCATAAGCATTGAATTTTACAAAATTAGAAACTTCGAAATATAATCAGGAATATTTTCGTGGGTTAGTCCGATCGAGTTGAATTACTTTTCGTATAGGTGTTATAGATAACACCTCTATCAACAAAAGGTGTTGATCATTTTGGCGAACAAAACAAATTTTGGAAAAAATATTGCGAGGATAATTTAATGTGATCATCTACAATCTCTTAACTCTCTTAATTTTATCGCTTTATTTGGTTTAACTTTGGCCTTTGATATTTATTTTTTTAACAAGCCTTTACCTTTTTTCTATTTTGTCCCTTTCTCAAACGAAATTATTATTTCACATGAATCTCGTGAAGTGTCAAGACAAAGCATTCGATTGACAGTCATTCACGATTGTTGGCTTTAATAGAAATGAGCTTCCGGTATGGGCTTGTCTACAATTATTTATTAAATAGATATGAAAATACATTAATCAATGCATGTGCCCGATCGCGTGTGTGTGTATGTGTATCCATATGTGTGTAAATAATTAGGTTTATATAATCCGTAAACTAAAAAGACCGGAAACACGTTCTCGTAGTCTACTAAAATTGATTTGAAATAAATCTTATTGACAATTACAATTACAACTAATTTCAGCCGCATGAACTTGTAAACAATTACAAAAACGAAAACATGAAGTTTCATGCTATTAAATATTTTCAATACTTATTTATCCTCAAGAATTGTCAAAAATTGTACCAAAGCAGTGATTATATTTTTTAACATTTGAACCAATGCTTAAGTCCTTAGAATTTTGAAGTACTTTTTTCAAATAATCAACAATTTTCCCAAAGTATTAGCCAAAGGAGGAGTGTACTATCCTTCAGTTATCACCAGCTGCAAATTATCAGCACAATGTAGTCCAAGAAAGTGTTACGAAATCACTTTTTTAAAATAGATGCAATCATATTCTTTATGAATTATCTAGTTTTTAGTTGTCTAGATTTGTCAACAATGAAATCAAAAGAGCTGCATTAATTTCAGATTTCTCTAACTGAACTGAAAAACCAAGATGAAAAAAAAGATGAACAAATAATGAAATAACCAGACTAAAGCAAAGAAAAAAGAAGAGGACGTTAAACTTCAATAAATTCATTAAGATCTTTTATTGTTCACTGAGCAGAAAATTGGAAAAATATATAAACTTTGCTTTATTTCTCAAATCAGGGCAAACGGCAATCCACTTCCGACCGCAGACCAAGAGTTTCCATTTAAAAAAAGTTTAATTTAAAAAAAAGAAGCTAAACCAAGATTGAAACATCTATGGAATTGAATACTACAGCGTAAAAAAATTATGTACTAATAGAAGCGAAAAAAATAGAAAAAAGAGATCCGAAAGGAAAGAAGAAGAAGGGTAAGAAATGGATGGTTCAATGTAATTATTATGGGAACCCGTGTGTCTAGATAGATGATTTTTTTATTACATTTCTTGGTCGATATTGATTGATTGATTTTGTTGAAAACTTGCAAAGGCTACGATTCTCATTCTCTTTTCTTTTTTTAATGAATTTTTAGCGGTTCCTTTGTGTTTATAATTTTTTGAAGATTTTATATTTTTTGAATTTTTTGAATTCTTCATATTCGGTCCTATTTTACTTGGGTAATATTTTATTATTTGGCTCAAGATGGTAATGTATTAATCGAAATTTAACTTTCGTATACTGGGTTATGGAATAAAAGACAGCAGGAAGTAAACAATTTACAAGCAATGTTAGAATAACGCTCTTGCATCAAATCTTACCACTAATTTTATAAACAATACACCACGCTCTCATTTAACAGAAAAACTCACCACCGCTCGTAACAGACGAGTGATTGTTAGTTTTCTTTTGTGTTTGTTTTGGTTTCGTTGTTGTTGTTGTTGGTAATGTGTCATTTTGCATGTCATGTGAGATTAGGAAATTACATAATGATGACGTTTATACGTTTAAACGTTTTATATGTATCAATATCGGCAAATTATATGATTCGTGCGCTGGTAAACAAATTATTACCGCATCTAACGATTAAATAAATTGCATTTAATATTGATTTTGATGCAATATTAAAGTTGCAAAATAAAATTTTAGGATTTGCATGAAAATATTAATAGTCTAGATTTCAAAAGTTTTGAAATTTAAGTTTGTAAACTTTAAAGAAGTTAAAATTTAAATTTAAGCGAAATAAACAACTAACTAAAAAGCTTCATAAATTGAATTTTATAAAATTATAACGAAGAACTGCGTGGGAGGTATTACAAAAGGAAACATCATCGATTATGTTAGTCTTCAAGAAGCAAACAGAAGAAACACCAGCAGCTGTTTTGAATAAAATGAAATAATGCAAAGCGGGTAACAGGATATCCGCCAAATTCCATGCAGGACGGTTTCGACTTTGCACTAGAGTCGATTTTATAACAGGAATTTGTTCCTGTTACATCTGTTCGTCTTACCCACAGTCAACAGTTGTGCCAGTTTTTTTTCTCAGCTCCTTCGACATTCCTTCACTCTCTTTCTTTATATTCCGCATTTATTGTAGGAAGCAACAATTAATTATCCCAATAAACAATTTATAAAACAATATGAAAAAGGGATAAGTATTAATATACTGAGTCGACCCAGATGATCCTGTTCGTTATTCTTCTCCTAAAAACGTTACTGAAAAGTGTATTGAATTTCATTCTTAATTAACATATTCTCGTAAGGAAGCAACAAAATTAATTTTTTTGTGATTAATAAAGCATTACATCAAAAATTAATAAATAATCATTAATTAATATTAAATTTAATAGTTTAAAAAATATTCTGATAACAATAGACAAAACAATAGTTCTAATTGGTTGCAATAATTAAGAGAAAATTATTCAGATTATTTATTCATTATTTTATTTTTTAATACCTCAATTCCAGATATTTTTGAAAAAGTTAAGTTCTAATTAATAAAATAACGTTAACGATCCTAAAAATAATATGAATAAAATAATAAATGAAATAATATTAACCTTAATAGCCTTAAACTCTTAATTCTCGTTAATTAATGAAACAATTTAAAAGTTAATCAATTTTTAAATACAAAATATTCTTAAAAAGAAATTACTAATGCCAAAACGTTTGGAATAATGGAATTTGTTCGCTTTCAAAATTATTATTTTCATAAAATGTTATTCTGTTGAAAGATTATTTATTTCTTATTATTTTGATTCAGCTCAGACTAACAATCAATTAAATGCAAATTTGAAATAAATGAAAGAAATCCTAAGCGATGTTTGACGAAGAAAATTTCGAAGCATTTAACTTATTTTACTAAAGCAACAGCGTGAATAAATTAATAAATTAATATAAAATAACAATAGATTTATGAATTTCTATGAAATTTATTTGAAGAATTTTATTGCGTGATTCACTTTCAAAAAGAGTATTTTTTGTAGGATCAGAAAACAGCTGAATATTTATGGATGAGAGAACAAATTTGATGGATATGGAGTTTAAAAGCATTAGTAGTCTTTTTTAACAAAATGCACTGATTATTAGGTAAGAATAGTTTTAAATTAGTAAATTGAATTCCTAAAATTCTACTCGTTTTTAAAGGAATTTCTACTAACGAATAAATTGGCACAATGTCACAATAACCCAATAATCCGTTTTAGTACCTGCTAAACCTGATTCGATATTTGCAAATTTTATTTGTCTATACAGGTATAACAATTATTTAATTATTTTATACAGAAATCGCTCAGTTTTCAAAATATCGAATACCGATTACTTGATAATCATTTACGTTTGACACAAATTTAGCACGGCTGCACCGTCGTGAAAACACTGCCAACACTGTAGAGGTGCCAATGTTCAACGCAATTTTCTTTATATTTAAACAACAACAACAGCAACAAGAGCAGTATGTCCAAAGTTGCGATTAAAAAAATGCCAAGTAAACTCCAAACAACTTCTAAAGAAATGGAAATATAAAAGAAGAAAAAAGAGATGAAAACAAAGTAACACCAGCCGATACTTTTGGCCATCGCAACTTCTTAGTTTGTCTCGATCGAACAACGAGTCGGTGCAAAGCTCGAAACAAGCTCGAGTCCAACAATCGCCAGTTATTTAGCATCGAATGTCTTATCATTTGTTTTTTTTTAAATCAAGTTAGGAATTTCACTAGCAATAACAGATAACTTACAAAACTATTTGTTTTCTCTGAAGAATTCATTAAAAAAAAGATATAAATAAAATTAAAAACACGAAAACAAAAACGCAAACAGAAACTAAAAACACGAAACAAGTGAAAAGATTAGTTTTTTTTAAAACCAGAAAAGCAGTTTTGTTTAGTTGTTTACCAAGCGCAGCTGTCTGCAATTTAGGCTTGGTTTTTTAGCCATTCCTGCAAGCAACGCAGATCTTTTGCGTTATTTAATCAGGTGTTTTTTTTATGATCCTAACGCTCTTCTGGTTTGTTCGATCGATCGAACTTTTAATTGTTAAAATCGGGGGAAATATTTGAAGGTAAAGACTTTCCGAATAGATCCTTAAATCGACTATTTTCGTTGAAGGAGCCAATGTTAAGTCAAAACTACTCTAACGCAACGAAGGCGTGTCTGAGAGAAACATTTTAAAATCAGCAAAGTCTTGACGAGAATCATCAATATTTTAGATTTTACTTATTCTAATTGGTTTTGTTTGCATAAAAATAAACGGAGTCGAAGTCGATAATTATAGATAAAATAATAGATAATAAATTGCTAAAAGGTTTGTCCACTGTTTTATTAAAATCTACTCGTAATTAAAATAAAACTAAAGAAACATTCAATTAAAATTTAAATAAAATTAAATTAAATATTAGAACAAAATTGAAAGAAAATTCAAACAAAATTTGAATTAAATTGAAATAAAAAACAAATAAAATTATTATAAAAATTGAATAAAACTCCAACAAAATTCAAGGAAAATTAAAAGAAAATTCATAAATAAATCGAATGGACAAACAAGTCTATTATCAAACTTTTTAAATTGAGTTTGATTGATTTACGATATTATAAAATTTATTGTTATCGATATTAGGAAAAGGTCACGACTATTAGTCAACAAAATGTTAGGATCTATTTTTTGTGACTACCTCAATACTAAATATATATATCATTTATATATAAAGAACCAAAACGAAAGATAAGGATATTTCTCAAAAAAAAAATTTCAAATAACTTTTAGAAACAAAAAAAAAGATAAGAAAATGTCGAGAAAATCTCTCGAAAGTAAAAGTGCCCTCAATCCAAAGAAAAAGTAAATAAAGAGGAGAACACGCCTATAAAAAAATCGTAACTATTCGTTACTTTATCTGTTCAATATTTTGAAAAAAAAATTTATAAATAAAATTTTTCTTCTTCGAAAGTCTTTTTTTGATATCATCTAGTTTTAATGCCCTTTCAAAAATTTTATTGCCAATGTTTGTGCATACTTTGAATATCTTTCAACTATTTTTTTCGAAACTATAAATTGCATTCTTTCCTCATTTTTGGTTCGTACGTTTATCTTCTCGTTTACTGAAATGGAGAAATATTTCGAGTCAACAGATTGCATTGAAAGAAAAAACAAAATCAAATAAGAAAAAAAATTAAGAAATATAATTCAGGTCACGTAATTGACGTTGTCTGCAATTTAACCACAGATAAAAAATATTTATAGACAGAACAACTTTGTCATGTCTATAGTCCATAAAGGTAGGAAAACATTCCAGAGCAAAAAAATTACTCAAAAAGAGAGCGATTAGGTTGAAAAAATAAGATAAGAGTAGATAAATATTGATAAATTGAATTCTATCAAAAAAGATATCCATGAATTATTCTTAAAATAGTCGGCAGACGCTTCAAGAGAAAGACAGTCAGTTGAGGAGAAAGAGAAGGAGAGGGAGGTTAAGCTCTAAATTTCTGAAGGAAATATAAGACACAGTTTTGTTGAAATGAATTCAATTGGATCATGAACGAATGTGATCAGATTGATTGTAATTCATTTATAATTATGGGTGTAATTGTTTAAAAATATCTCAATCATTTATTGCGATACTTTTAAAATATTCTTCTTAAAATTACTTGAAATTAATTTATGCTCATTTTGTCTCTTAAGAAGCCATTCCCGTTTTCAAACTCAAATAGTACTCACGTACTGAATGTGAACCGAATATACTTGTTTGCAACCCGTGAATATAAATTTCAATATAATTTATGAACTTAATTTTCTCGTGATTTTTAAATCATTCTATCAAGATTATTTTCAATTAATTTGAATTCCCAAAAAAAGTAGATTTCATATAAAAGATTAAAATTCCAAAAATTGTCCACTCAATTTCAATACTGAATACTCATCTAATGAATATGAATCGAATGTATTTGTTTTGATATTAGTATATGTGTGTTAAACGATGAATCTTAAGGCACAAAAAAGAGAGGGAAAGAGAGAGCGATATAAATAGAGAGAATAAAGAAGGAACAACGAAAAAATATTACGAAATAATTAAAGTAGCAGATTAAATCGATTTGTCATATCAGCTCATACATTTAATGAGTTTGTCAAGTGTTACAAAATTTTGTAATTAATTTCGGTAGTAAGTTAATAATCACCAAAATAATTGAATTTCAAGAAATATTCAAACTTAAATATTTTCCATCAAATTCTCATTTGGATTTTACGTAACGTACAAAAGAGACTTTATGAAAAATTTTAATATAAAAACTTTGCAATGTGAATTTGTCACCACTAAAAACCTGTCTGTATATTCTCTAAAATTAACTTCGTGTTAGTTTTTGATAATTAAGCGTTAAGGAATCATTTGAAAGAAAAAAATTTCCTGATTGTTTATTTAGCCATTTTATTATCGTTATTTCATTTCTATTTTTCAAATATAGTGAAATTGTTTTCAACAGATTTCCAAACTTGAAGCTTCTTACGATACGTTACAAAGTTACGCGTGAAATCAAAAACGAACAGACAACGATAAAAGCGAAACGTGTTCGGTCATCTCAAAATCAAAACGAACTGAAAACGTACAAAAGAAAACGTAAAAAAATAAAAACAGTTTTAAAAGGGAGACAAGCATTTTGTTGTTGTTGTTGTTGTTACTGTTGGCAATTTACGAGATTAGCAATCGGAGGAATAACTCTATAAATAATTCTCCACGCTTGTAATTGTAAACTTCCTTTAGTATTAAATTGACTCCTGTTTACTCCGCGAATTTCACCAATATGTTCAACTTTAACAAAGTCATCTTCTTAAGCCACGCTTATATACCTCGGTTCTTGGAGTACCTCGAATGTAGAAAATATTTGGAGATTGTTCACAAAGTGATCAGTTGCATCTGAGTCCAATGCAAACGTTATTGTTGTGCTGATGCTGTTTTTAATTCTAAATTAGAATCAGCAATAAAAACTGATTCCCGAAATTGCAGTAACTTACTTGTCTTTGACGAGACAATCTTTCTTCATGCCACTAAATTTTACTTTTCTCTTTTTTGTTGTAAATGTGGTTATATTTTATCTATTAATTCTGATTGCCGTTGTTTCGCTTTAGACTCTTGTCTACGCTTGACTACGCTTAATGCTCATTCTTCAGTATTAAAATTTCCATTACTGTTACCACAGCGTCTGAGGATTCAGGGTAATTCATGTAAGAAGAGTTGTGATACCAGGTCAGCTTCTTCCGGTTTTGCTCCGACTGACTTCAACTGGCAGACCAGAGATTCGAATTTTAAAATATGTTGCTGCATTTCTTCACCCTCTCGTAATTTGGGATTTGCTAACTCCTTTCTGGCTAGCATTTGATTTAGTACAGACTTTTGTTCAAATAATGTACTCAACGTTTCCCGCATTTTTTTTGCGTTTGTATTACATCGAAGATATTCCAAGTAATCATCATGAATAAATGATACTATGATGTCTTGTGGTGTTGAGTCCAATTTAAAAAAATGTTGCTAATTCTATCCTCTCGGTGGGAGCTGTCTCCGTTATAAATCTTATGCAACCTACCGGGGACAAATGGTCTTCCAATTAGCGAAATCTAACCTCGCATCTTGCTGCATTCCCGTTGGTTTTTCCATAAGGCTCATAACATCATAATAGGAATTGTAATAGGAATAGTTTATTTCATTATATTTAGTAACGGCGCGATGTTTTACAATGTGAGATAAATGATCAATTTTAATAACTGCTTTTTAATTTTTCACATAAAACATGAAATTCAAAACAAAAGATTGACTATATATAAAGCATATATATACAAAGAAATGTATAGAAGAAGCATATATATGAACAAGAAGCATATATATACAAAGAATATAGAACAAAGAAGCATATATATACAAAGAAGAAAGAATCACTTTCATCTATACACACTACGTAATGAAGATATCATCAAATGACCACATCATCAACATCATAAGAAACAACACCAGAAGTAGTAGCAAAATTGAGAGCAGGAGCAAAACTACACTCCCAGATATGACTCGGACAGATTAAGGAAAGGTAACACCTTTTCCAAACAGCAGTAGAAACAACACCTACCAGCAATCTTTTAGCAATTTCCAACAACAAAAATATCCACAGCAATATTGGTCTGCGTTCAAGAAAACGAAGGCGGAAATTTAAATGGGATCAATTAATTAAATTCAATACAATTTATTCGTATCTTTTCGACATGTTTGATCAATTCACGTTTTGTAAGCGAACATAATTATAATACAAACCAAAACAACAACAACAACAGCAACAGCAGCATCAGCAAAAGCAGCAACAAATTTTCGCTTTTAGCAAATAATGGTACGGTAAATAATTTTAAAATTACCGGACAACATTGTCAGTTTTACCCCGAAAATGGCGTCCGATTAAAACCATGTTGCCATACTTTTTATTTTTCAAATATTCAAATTGGCCCATTTTTCAGGCCGGGCAGCGAACTGAAGACTTCATTCAAAACTTTTAATGAATATTATGATATAATAAATATTAATTCATGAGTTGTATTTCTTGAAGGAAACCGGTTTAGATTTTAAAACTTTTATTTGTTTATAAGAAAAAGTCAAAAATGGAATTCCATAAAACTTTTCGTGTTTTCGTGTTTTTTAAAGTTTTTGTCTTTTAATTGAGGAAGCATTTTTAGACCTGTTTCTCGCAGAGAGAAACGATTAGTTGAAAAATGAGATAATATTGAAAAAAAAATTATAAAAATAAAACCTAAAAAAATGTAAAATTCTAGACAATAAAAATTATACAAACTAAAAAAACAAATCCTCCCATGGAAGCCCAAAAATAACAGTTCGGACGCAATCCGCAGAAGAAGTGTCTTTTATGCTCAAACAAGTTTCTATTTGATAGAAGCGAAAAAAATCAAACAAAAATTCTGAAAAATGAATAAAAGAAGAAAAAACACAAAAAGGCAAAAACAACAGAAATTAAGGAAGAAAAATAAATAAAACATAAAAGAAACAAATAAAACAATATCATCATCGGCATCATCATCACCGGCATTATCCTCATAATCAGCAGCAACAACAACAATCAAATACTTCTTTACTTATCGGTGCGTTACAATTGCCAACAATTTTCATCGCATTGTTGTCGCAACAGCAACAGCATCAGAAGCAACAGCAACATCTCGATGTGGTAGCAATTGAAGAAGAAAAGGTTATGTAAAAGATGAAGAAAGTTCGTTTTTTTAAGATTTTTCTTTGAAAAAAGGTTTTTTTTCTGGTGCAAGTTTTTGCAGACTTTGGATTTGATTTCTTTTTATTGCATCTAATTTTTTTCTTTTTTTTTTTTTTTTTTTTTTGCTTTTGTCCCTTTTTCTATTAAAATGTCATTTGGTTATTAATATTTTAAAGCAGAATAATTCAACAATTTGGGAATTTATAAAATAAATTTGAACTCGATATTAAATAATTTTCCAGGATTACGATCAAAATCTGTTCGCAGTTCGTCGATTCGTGTCTCGTATTTAGTTGGTTTAGATGTTTGAGCGGTGTGTTTAGAAATTTTCCTCAATTATTTCCTCAGCGGATTTATTTTTAGTTAAATGCTTAAGGATTATTACTATTATCAAAAAACTACGCCTTTTTTCAAAAAAAATTTAGAAAAACCAACACCTCTGAACCTGTCGCCATAAGATAAAAACCCGCTTTTTCAAGATGATGATGATGTTGGTGACATTTTGTTCTCCTTCATCTTATTCTGTTTCATCTTAAGTTATTTACGTTGTTGTGGTTTTCCGATGCGGTTCTAGCTTTTGTCGTTTCCAGTGATTTTTCAGAGTTTTCACTTGTTCAGCCGTATCAACAAGTTTCACTATAAGTTTTCATTCATGCGATAAATATTTTGTGAGTATTGTTGTTTTTGTCTTTTGCCTCGACTTCAGGTTTACTTCAGAACTCTAGAAGTTGTCGTTGTTATTTTTGCGGATGAAATTATTGTCGTTACAGAGCTTTGCCTTTCCACTTTCTACTTCTTTATTACGTTTAATACAAAAAGCACACGGTAGGATAATTAGTAATTCATAAAAAATTATATATTTACTATCGATGCTTTGCAATTTTTTCCATTGTCTTTAAGATAATCTTTAAGAGACCTTTTGGGTCCCAGATAATTGTTTCTTTCCTTCTCTTTCGAATATTTAAACGGCTTATGCGAATTGTATTCACGTTTTCAAAAACAATTCAGCATCAAAATCAATTGAGAATTAACTCCAAAATTTAATACTAGAAACTCCGTATACACATTAAGAAAATTGTATATAAATCTGTAAACTAATTTAAAATTCTTATTTACTTTCCTTTTACAAGAAAGGCTGACGCCATTAAAATTTTAGAGGATGCTTCTAAGAGCGCTTTGAAAAAAACTGACCAATGGACCGCTCCGTTTTCGATTGAGAAAAAATTATTGCAAATATAAAGATATTAAAATACTTTGTTCATCCATTTTTATTTAATTGAATATTTGTTTAGAAAATATAATAATTTAGTATATTTATTCTAGAAAATTATTGAGTATCGTTGCAATAGCACAAAACTCACAAATAAATAACCGTCACACTAATTAATTTCAAAATAAATTTAATTCACTTTTGAAAAATGAAAATAACGTAAATTTCAAGAATTGAATTTTAAATACGATAAGTAATATTTTGAGGTTTAATAAAAAACAAAATTAATCCATGATATAGCATAATCTCAACTCTAACAAAAAAAGAATCTGTAATGCGTATAAAATAAGAAAAATGTAGGTTTTCCTTACTTGACGTGATGGAGATATTAAAAGATTAGATTCGAGATTTAGGTCCGTAACAAAACTCTTCAGAATTAAAAAAAGAAACTGTTTTTTAACATAAAATTTTGATGGGAATTAATGATGGTAAAAGCTATCAAAATTATCATAATGATGATGATAATTAAGAAGTCGATAATCCTAAAAGGTCCATCACCACCATCTCCTGAGACAGAATTTAGACAGACAGACAGACAGAATCTAGAGAGGAAAAAACAACAATAATAACGTTAAAGAGAAAATATTGAGGGAGAAAAGGTCAATGAATTCTTTAAGCGGACTTCTGGAACCTTTTGTAGGATTCGTTCGTATGGGAAATATTACGTATATTAACGACTTCGTATGCTTCGACTGACACTGATGCCACTTCATGCATCGGTAAAATTCTACCGGTTACGGTATTCACACAAAAGAATGGAGGGAGGGTGAGAGATAGACGAACAGACTGGATGGCTATCTAGTTAGTTATTCAGTCAAATCACCAGATACTAACAATAACAACAATCATACGAATATTATGAATGACTAGATTGAATTAATAGTAGGACAGAAAACAAAGAACTAAAGTACATCTCTCTCTCTCGGTTTTCCTTCCTTCTCGCTTCCCCCTCACCGACTTGCTTTGTTATTCATCAACGTTGATCGAACACAAACACATTCATAATTCGTTTGTTCTACTGGTTGAATTTTGTTGTTTTTGTTTTTTATTCACGCCAGCATAACGAATATATTCTCACTCACAAATTTCTTTTTCGCCATTCTCTTTCACTTGATTTAGCCTGATTATGATTGGGTGGAGTGCGGGAGGTAAAGGAAGGCAAAAATGTATTGCCTTCGTTTACACCTGGCTGACTTCTTTAAATGTTTCTTTTAAGACATTGAACATGCAGCAAGTGGGTAAAAACAAACAACACAAAAACAAAAAAATAATAGTATCAATAGTAAAAAACAACACCAACAAACAGAAACAGTAAAACAAAACAAATGTTGAGTAAGAATCTGTAGAGTATTGTTTTAGCTTTTTCTGATTAATTTCAGAACAATTTCTTTTACTTAATTTTCCTTATCCAATAATCTTCAAGATTTTAATAATTGTTGGCAAAAAATTAACAAATAATTTAGTAACTCACATACAGGTTGTTTCGCTTGGATTGAACGAGTAAAGAATTGTATTATACGGTAGATGGGGTCACGTACCCCGCTTTGGCTTGAGGGCGGTTTTCGTAAAATTACTTAAAATAGTTAATAATAAATACTCTTCTCTTTTTAGAAGAATAAAATAATTGAATTAATGCTTTCGTTTTTCTTTTCACACTTACCCGAATAAAACAAAATGAGAGTCCTTCGCCGTCGCCTCCGATGCTAGTGGCGCTTGTATTGCCACTAGTGTTGCCATCGCTACTCGATGTATTGCTTTCATCCATTGCAGCGTTTTAAGGATCCGATTTTGAAATTAATTTTTGATGTATTAATTAAAAGCAAAACCAAAATCGTCTTAAATTGTGTTTAAAATTCACAACAAGACTTAAACATTTGTGGAAATGTTAAAAATTGTTTACGAAAAAATAACATTTCGACTTTTAACACAAAACAAAAGAATGAAATCGCTCCAATGCAAATTTGAAAATATGTGTGTGTGTTGTAATTATTTACTGTATGTTAGAGTTAAATTAATTTCTTCTTTTATCATTGGTGTTTGAAATTTATTCTGAAAAAAGAAAAAGATTTTTTGTTAATTCAATAAAACAGCATTAGGATTCGTAATTCATGCTAATCCAATAATTCCTAAAACAAATAATTTCTCTTTTAGTGGAAATGATCTTATTAAAAACTTTATAACTTATAATTCCTCATCCTGATTCTTTCCTATACTTTTCGATTTTCTGTCTTTTTTTACCATTAAAAATAATTACTAAGAGTCTTAATTAATGCTAACGTTTTTTTACAATATTTACGCTTTTAATTTCTTTCAAATTCTTTTGATGGCATTAGCCACGATTATTTCGACACCTTTCTTCTTCTGCTCTGCAGAAGACTACCAGAGAAACAGTACATAAAAGGTCTAACTTATATCCGGCCGAAGTTTATTCAACCTAAACATCTATATAAATTTATTAATTATTCCAACCGGTGGGCGAACCATATCAATTTCTTCGTTATATTTTCCTCTGAAACGGTGGGCTTAAAGTGAAATTTTAGCTGAGAGATGAAGGTGAAAACATCGTCAAATTTATATTAGTTATAAAATGTAGCCATGACACTAATCCAGTTTTATGCTTAGAAGCTAAGAAGTCATGACGGCGAAATTCGAGAGAAATTTCAATTTCAAGATATCCTCATTCTTTTACTTATAGTCATAATTTTTTCCTGCCCGTAGACTGATAGAATTAATAAAATAATATTGAATTAAAAAATTTTTTTATGCCAGATTAAATAAATTGGCGTTTAACATAAGGTGGAGAACGTCTCTAAGGAAAATGATCTCTTTGTTTCACCCTATTACGATTTTGCACCGAAGAGAGCGATTCTCCACTTGCTTTAAGCACGATAACTAATCTCACGGTATCTCGAAAACTCAATTTAGTAGAATGATTCGAAGGAAACGACTGAGTAGCATCATAAGATCCACTCAAAGGCGTTGATCTGTATCGATCTTTATGATTTCAGTTGAGATATCCATGCGGGCAAAACCGAGTGAACCTTAAATTAATCCATAAGGCAATAAATACGCATGTTAAAACGATTTATAAATTTCAAGTAATTGGGCACGTTTTTCAAAATAATTCTTATTATTTTTTTAATTGTCTCAAATTTTTTAACATTCCTTACACTTTGGTTTACGAACAATATGATCGTAAGACGTTTTTTTATATAATTATATAATCAATTTTGCCGGTAAGGAAGAACATTTACGGCGCACGATTTGGTTACGTTGTAAATTATTTCTTTCTTTTTTTTCATTATCGTCATTTCCAACTAAGAGAACAATATGTTATACTTTCTATATTTTTCTATATCTATATATATATTTTATTTCTTTACTCGAGTATCATCACGTAGAAAACATAATGTTCTGCGTTTCTTTTATTTTATATTTAACCCATTTAGATTTGTTTTCAATAAATTCGTGGAGACGAAAGTGACCCAAGTGATCGAAGGGTGTGAATTCCAGTTAGTTACTGCAAGTTCTTTGATTTTTTGGATTATTTTTATTTCAACAGGGTTTTTTATATATATTGTTCTTTCCTTTTATCTTTTAGTTTATTTCTATAATTAATTTTAAAATATTTTAATGCAATTACACTGTACGAAACAAGATAATTGAATTACGCTTTATTGAATGACGAACCCACGACTGACTGCCTTAATATTTTAGAATACTATAAGACACATTGCATAATATTTTTCAATGACATTTTTTGCTTTATTGGAAGAATCAGAACTATTCGATTAAGGAACATTCATTCTCATTAAAAGTCCATTCAGTTGGCTGCCTCGTCTCAACCTTTAGTAGTAGGTTTTCTAGCCAATCAATCCTTTATTTAAAGCATATTTCTAATATTTATAGCCTCTGCCACAGAAATAGTATGGAATACTGTAATATCGTAAAATCGGTTCCTTACCAAAGAAGCTCTGAAAAAACACTACAGCAAAAAATGATCAAGAATGCAACAATATTGTCCATTGAAACCCACAAAAAGGATGTAGCTCTGAAAAGGCGACTCACAGACTTTTCTTATTATTGCACACAAAGAAAAGGTGTGAAGGTTAATTCTACAAGCAAATATTATAAAACAAGTATAACTTTATATAGTATTAAGAAGAAAAAGAAGAAGAAAACGGGAAAAATTGAGAAGACCGCATTTATAGATGTTGAAAATAGAAACAATTTGTTATTCCTTTATTAACGGTGTTCTATGTTTTTATTTGCGCGGTTTTACGACGCGTTTTATTAAGCCAGAGTCAAAACAGGTACGAGAATATGGAAAAAACGAGCAAAAATAAAAACAAAACACACCACTTGTTAAATTCTTAAATAAATTTAAATGAAAACCATGTCCAAAATGAAGATTTCTTTGAAGAAAAAAATCCGTAAATTTTAATCTTCAACCGAAGATAAACCAACAGATGGCATAAATATGATAAATATTTGTGAGAGACAACGCGTTGCGTAGAGTAAAATCCCGTACCGACCGACCCACCGACCGATCAACCGACCGACCGACCGACCGACAGATTGACCGGTTAACGCAATGGAAAGTTAAAGGAAAAGTATTTTAAAAAACCGGTTGCCCGAAAAATACTCGTACTTTCCCACAAACGCAAACTTTCAGATTTTATCTTAAGAAAACAAACACAAAACATTAACATCAGTACAATAAAAACAATTTTGTTTCCTTTAGATGAAAAATGTATCTAAATATTTTTAAATAACTTACCAGAACTTTTCTATCAACCCAAAATTATGCAAATATTAATTTGTTTTAAAATATTGCAAACAAATTTTTTTCCTACAACTTTTTTAATAATTATTTCAATAACTTTTTTTTTATTTTCTGCTGAATTCTGTTTATCACTCGGGTTGGTCTCGAAGGAATTAATTGATGAAATGGCTAATATGACTAACTGATTTATAAAAATTATTACATCGTTATATCGTCGTATTACACGCCGTTGTAACTGTCGCCATCATCAGTCCAACAACAAATTTGTTTCTTAACTTTTTCATAAACAGAACAATTTTAATATTTCACAGGATTGCACAACACGTTACGTTTCTCCAGGATAATGGCAATATTTGAAATATATATTCAAATTATTCAACAAATAGAAATATTGTTTCCAATTGCGATGGAAAAAATTGTTAGGAATTTACATATATATGTGTATATAACGCAGTAATAATTCAAATTGCTTCTCTGCTTTTTCACTCGCGTCCGTACCTTCTGAATTTCACTCTTCAACTGAAACGAACACTTTAATAAAATCTACAAGTATGTTTTTCTTTTGACTTCTCTATTATGAAAATTCCAAACAAAAAACTTGTTAACGGGCGTACGAAACAGAGAAGAGAAAACTATGAATACGTATAACATGGTTATATTATTACTACCAACTAATATTTCAGCCGATGTTATTGGTAACATCTCCACATCCACCTCTTTTTAAAAGCAAGTTGGTTTGTGTCTAAACTGCTGTAATTCTTTATACGCTTCTTGCTGTTTCCCTTAGGTTGTTCGAGGTGTGTGTCTACTCTAAATATTCATTGAAGTTCGTTTGGATCAACTAGTATACATCAACGAGTTTAGATATTATTAGCGATTCCAGGGAGTTCGTTAGTCCTCGCGGCAACACGAACACAAACACGAGGTTTTTCAACTACAGTAGGATTACATTTTCGATCCTATTTTTGAACGTTTGAATATAATTAATTTTGATAATTTTAATTATTTTTCCATTCATGTTGTTATTATTAAACTTCTGTTTTAACCCATTCCGAACGCACTTCTGATCGAACATTACTATATATTTAAATACAATGATACTGATTTTTCCCCCAAAGTTTCTTCTTTTTTGTCTAAATGGTTTTCCTTATCATAATAACGTTGCTACAAAGGGGAAAACTGAAAGTCAACATCCTGACTTAGTTTATCACCCGGCAAGAACGTTGAAAGAATAGGAAATCAATAACAATGCCTCCCTAAAGGGAGTAATAATGGCATAACTTTAAATAAACTAAAACAAATTTTGGATTAGTTTTTTTCTATACGGGTTTATATTTGAAAAACATTTAAAATTTAGTGTATAATAGAAATGTTTCCCACGAAAAAGTATAATGAAAACAATCAGTTTGCATTATTGTAAATATGTTGGGACTTAAAATATAATTGTATAGTGTCGTGTCGGATTTGTATGAATATGAATGGCTTTAATGGATACATATCGTGGCTTAGATTCATGAGTCCATAAATTTGTATGCACGGGCATAAGTATGTTTGACTGTAATATCAAGCACCAGATTAATTACAATAATGATATTAAAAATATATCAGATTCTTACAAACATACTAACATTTCATATATTCACATAACAGAACAAAATGCGCACCCATGCTCGCACAATAATACATATATATGTATATTTATGGCATATATAATAAACGCATTTTAATATAACGGCTTAAGACAAATCCAAAAAAAATTTTCTTTCGTTTTAACATTAAATAAAAGCTCTAATAAATATCAATCTTTCAGATTGAATAACCACAATTTTTTGTTTAACGATTTGTAATTTTGTAATTCTTAAACATGTATTATTTGTAAATTTATATAATAGACAAATATAAAAAATAGTTACAATTAATTGTACGAGTATGTATAGAGATATTTGTGTATAAGTAAATATATGTAGGTTTTATTAAATATTTAATGAGCCATAAAAACCTTTAATGAAATTAATATTAAAAATATTATATCAAAGCAAAACTTTTTCAAAAAACTCATTATTAATTCGATTAATTTAAATTAGTATTGAATGATTTATGATATGAATTCCGCAAAACTATTTATATACAATTTTTAAAAACGAAATTTATGTACGAGCATAAACAAATGCAAACATTCACAGTAATGAAAATTATTTGGTTCGAAATTAATAGCTATCATTGATCTTTAAAAAAACATGGAAAGCTGTGAATATGGTTCTGGCGTTTTCAATAATTTCGATTTCTTTTTTTTCTTAAATACTCTCTCTTTCTAAATCTATACATTCTCATTATTAGAGCTAGTCAGTTTAGGATTAAGGCAAGGTAAGTGCCAATTTTTTTGAAGTGATAAACAATATAAAATAAACTTAATGAAATGGGGGGTAGCGGAGCTAAAAAAAGTGTAAATAAAATACAATTTATGTGAAGCTGAGAAATTATTTCGGTCGAGGCGAGACCATCATATTGAATTTATCGCCACAAAAAGGCTTAACGGCTCATCGAATTTCATAAATTTTTATTAATATTTTATAAGAATTAAAATTTTGGTTGTTTTAATTTTTTGTTTAATATATAGTGTTATATATAAGAGTCTATATTACACTGTCCTAGCAGTCAATGATAATAAAACAAATAAAGTATGAAGTCTTTCGAATTTCTCTCTTTTTGCAAAAAACATTTTTTAAATATAATTTTCTCTCCCTCTGCGTGGCTTGTGCTTTCATATCAATTATAGCTAAATATCTTCTGCCACCTAAATCTGATTTTAAGAATTTTTACTTTATTTGAGACAACGCCAACATAATTTTGAATTTGTAAATTAAAGTTTAACGCCATCAGACTTTTGAAAAAGTTCAGAACAAGTACTCGTCGTAGATATATGTATCTAAAACTAATTCGATTGGTAAATATTCTCCATTTCAGTTTAAGGAGTCTTATGTTATAAACAATAATCCTCAATAGTTGTCTTCCTAATCATACACAATTCCATTGATAATCCTAATTTTGATCCAAAACAAGGAAATATTTGAATATTTTTGTATAATATTTTTGTGAGAAGTTATGATCTCTTCATCGCCATATACGTTTTCATATACACAATAATTATTCATGCAATTTCATCAAATATAAATACTACTGATAATTAGATATTGAATGATACGAGCGGATAATTCATGTAAATCTGTGATATTACGTACAATCAAATATAATAATATTTAATTAAATTTGATGAAATATGGTAAAATGGTAATATAAAGTATTACGTGCACAATTATTTTGAATTTAATAAAACATTTTAATTATTAATAATCTGAGGTGGATAGAGCGTAATTGTCTCTTGCCAGAAGACATCACAAGAACAGAATCTTACTATTCCGTAAGCAGAAGGGACAGATCCAATGGTAATAATTCTTTTTTAAAAGTCTCTGATATTTCATTTTTATCTTCCTACTTCTTCCTTTATGTAGCTTTGAATTCAATAAATTCCTATACTGGCTGATGATGTTGTGGCGGCAGTTGTTACTTGACATTATAATTGACAATTATTCAAATTTTCACATCTAAAACTAAACTTATTTCTTCTATTTAGTTTCATTTCGTCGCGGTTGAAAGATTTTTCTCGTCTTCATATATGCTGCATCATATAGTTCACGCACACACGCACACATATATATGTGCATATTATTTATTTTAATTAGTTTTGTATATACTTTGGTCCACCGCTGATTTTCTATAATTTTTCTGTGATGACTGAAACCTTTTTTCTTAAAGAAGTTAATGACTGCCAGTCCGTATCATAAAAACAATCCTTTCCAAATGTAAAAAGTTTGGTCTTTCTCTGATTTGAATTGTTTAATAAATATGTAAGCAAAAGATACATCGATTCCATGAAATTAAACTGCAAAATACAAAAAGAATAAAATATTAACAAGTTGTTCAAAAAGTCACTTCTTATACCACTCCCCAAATTAAAATACAAATTAATCAACAATGTTCTCTGCTTAAACCTTACATAAACTTATCCCATATCCTCAGATTTGAGGTATTGTCCTATATTTCAGGAACTTGATTCATTCTTTTAGGAATTTTTGAGTTTTTTCTTCAAATTTCTATTCTCTATGTTTCTATTTTTTATTTTTCGGGAAATTATGTTTTGGGGTTTAATACATTTTATGTATTATTTAATTAATTGAAAATGAGAATTGGAGGAACTACCTTGATCGAAAGTACTTGGATTGATATAGCTGATTAAATCCTGATCTGACATTGTAGTTAACTCTGGAGGTAGTGGCACTGCCGGTGCTGCGACTGCATTTACGCCTGCTGGCAAGATGCCGGCTGTAGCAGCGGCGACTGTTTGTTGAGTCACATCTGCTCCATTATTTGTTACGGCGTTTGCAGCTGCCACAGCTGCAACTGCTTTGTGCATAACATTTTCGGTAGCCAGAGCAACAATCAGAGATTCCTGAGGTGTGGCAGACGGTCTGTAAGACGTATTAGAAATAAAATATTACGAAGAGAATTGAAGAAATAACTTAATTATATTACATTCCCATTGGAAAATCTGCTGCCACAGCTGCGGCTGCTTGTGTTGCATTAATTGATTGTGTTGCTGAATTTGTTACATCATGATTTAGAAGAAGATTCACGAGCGGATCAGCTGATGCCACGGATGCAACTGCCGCTGCCGCTGCAGCGGGATTATTTAAAGACATCAGCATCGATCCCGTTGCAGTTAACTGTTGTTGTTGCTGTTGTTGCTGCTGTTGCTGTTGTTGCTGCTGTTGCTGCTGATGGTGATGTTGATGCTGTTGCTGCTGATGGTGATGTTGATGTTGTTCTTGATTTGAAATAAAATCAGCTGCAGCCTTAATAATCATATTGCTAACAGCGGTCGAAGTTGCCGTTGTCACTTCCGGCTGTATCACTTGCGACTGCTGTTGAACTGTATTTCCATTAACAGCAGTATTTCCTGATGGTTGACCGATAATAATATTGCTCAAAGCAAGAGCGGCCACTGTGGCATCCTGTTGGGTTGGCTGAGGTGTCATAGCAATGTCATTTAGTATGGAGTTTGCCATTGTGACCTGATGCGGAGCCATGATATTTGGCACTACTGCAGTTGCAGCTCCATTAGCGGAACATAATATAGTTGAAGGCGACACGGCTGGGTTCATGATAATGTCGGTAGAGAGCGAGTTATCTGGCGATGCATTAGCAGTAACGGCAGCTACGGCAGAAGTTCTTGCTTCATCCACCGAGACCGAATTTGAATGCAGAAGCTGTTGTAGCGGCAAGGTGACACTTAAAGATGCAGCTGGTTCCGAATTGAGAATAATGTCTTGAGCCAGCGGAGAGTTATGACTATTCAATGAATTCGTCGATGAAGTCTGCGACAGACCGCCGTTACCGTTCGAGTGTGTTGACGATGAATTTGAACCGTTTGAATGGGAAGATGTAGTACTAGAAATGGAGAGGCTGCGTTTCAGAACACCTCCATTTTGATTACCCACCGATGCTGCCTGTTGCAGGATGTCGCTGAAAGCGTGCTCGATAGCCGCAGTATTACTGCTCTCTTCAGTGGGATATAAGGCAACGGCTGGAGGAGCGACAACAGTATTAACGCTTCCAAACAGAGACTGTTCCACGGTAGTGTTAGCTGAAGCACCAGCCACTACGCTGGTTTGAGACAAACTGTCGAAAAATTTGTCAACGCGAGTCTGTGATGCGGCCACAGGTACAGCGTGTTTATTGTTCTGCTGCTGTTGTTGTTGCTGCTGTTGTTGTTGCTGCTGTTGTACCACAGCAGCATGTATCTCCTTAGCAATTTCATTTTTAACCGCCATCTCTACCGCGGCTGCAACTACTTCCATTTGGGCTGTAGCAACTGCTGCAACAGCTGGAGTCACAGGAAATCCTGACAGGCTATTTGATTCGTAGAGCATCGTATCAATGCTGGGCTTACGACTGTAGCCTGCATGATAGGGTAGAGCAGTGGTAGCATTGTGTGACCCTGATTCAGGAGAATGCATGGCATCGGCTAATGAACCCTGAGAAGTTTCATCAAGCATTTCGGTTTTTAGTGCTTCAGCAGCTACAGCATTCAAATGTGCCAGCTGGTGGTCAGTTATCATGGATGTGGTAGCTGGTGGCACCGAAGGACGGCGAACTCCCAAGGGCATTTGAGTGGTAATGGGAGGTGGCATCATTCCTGAATCAAGCTCATGCTTGGTGTCGGCATTCCACAATGCAGATACTGCATCATTGCCTGTTAAAGGAGCAGGAACAACACCGGTATCCATAAATTGAGCAGGATCTAAAAATATACAGAAGAATATATTAATAAGACTCGCGCGAAATGGTCTTTCGTTTAAATTAAATTAAAAGAATTAAAAGAAAAATTATCTGAAAAGTGTAGAAAATTTTCGAAGGATTAGAAAAAATCGTACTAAAAAAACCAAAAATTATTACACTTAAAATCTAATAATGTAATAACTAGAAAATTATCTTAGAATGAGTTATTACTAGGGTTATTAACTAGGACTTAGAGACTATGCAGTTATTATTAAAGAAATCATTTAAACTTCAATTATTTTATGCCAAACATTTAGAATATGCTTTTCTTCTCAGAAACCTTTCAGAAATAGATTCAAAATCTTTGGCTGAAGGCAAACAAAATCACTTCGAAACAGTTTCAGCAATTTTTGGGATCAGGCACACAAAATTTTGTAAATACATTTTACTAAAAATGTATTAAAGCATTGAAAAGGCGGCAATACCATTGACCACCATTGATCCTCTATCAAAAATCAGCAAAAGACTTCGAAGTCATTAAACGTTTCATTATATTCATTGCAATCATATGCTCTTCATTTTTTCATGGATTCATTCGAATCTAACCCAGTGTTTGCAAGTGATTTTTCCTTTTGTCTTGGTTTGCTTATTTTATGTTTGCTTTTTCATTTAATTCGCTTAAAATATTTTATTAAAGCGAAATCAGTGATCAGACTTATAATTTTTATCTTAATATATCTTAATATATATATGACTTATAATTAATATATCGTTTAGCATTCATTAATGTCTTATTAAATTATTATTACGTATATTAAAAACCGCACCATTTAAAATAGAATTGTCCATATTAAAATATTTTCTATATAATGTTGATACCATTAGAACTAAATTTATATATGATTAAAACTAAAATAAAAGGAAGGCAAGTCGGAGTATGAAATGTCTTTCTCTGAAGAATTCGTTCGAGTTTCCGGAAAATTGAAAAAATACACAGATTTCAAAGAAATTGTCGTGGAGAGAAAACATCGACCAACGTTGAAATACTGCACTCGCTGCGACGGACTTCCAAATCCTATATCTACATTAAGTTTACCTTTTACTAATAGTATTAAAGATCAACTACAAAAAAATTCTAATAAAACTGTTTCTAGATGTATTTAAAAGAAATCGGTTGGTTAGATTTAAGTTTAAGGGGTTTTGAAGAGAAAGCAATTATTAAAAGGTATCAAAAACAAAAGTGGGGGAGGGAAGAGGAAATAACCAAAACAAAAATCACTTTCACAAATTTTGAAAATAGTGATAATGACTCACTAATTGACTAACATCACCAAAATTGAACAAATAGCCAAAAGGATATTATTTTCACAAATTATTAAAACAGAAATAATGGATCACACACTTTTTCATTTAATGGAACCAACAAGTGAACCTTGGAATGACTAGAGAATATTGATCAGTCACTGAAATGCTGTGACTAAAATCCTAAAAAATCATGTAATGTTGCAAAATGAAGTAATATTTTTTTTATTTTGAAGAGCTTTGAAAATGGGAAAACACTTATAAGAGTATTAAGAGCGAGAGGTGTGCGGTTAATGTGATTCCATTCTTCCATCCATCGGTTCTTGGTACTGAAGGATCCATTACATCTTATGAAGATTTTGGCAAATGTTTCAACAAAAAAGCAGATCGAAATTAAAAAAAAGAATGTGTAGAAGGCATTCTTTTGTGCTTCGCGGAGAAGACTCGTATTAGTAGGAGGGCAAGTTAAGAGAGGTGGATGTAGAGTAAAGCTTAATATAAATTAATATTGAGTTTACTGTAATTTAAAATATGTAATTTGAAAAATAAATAATTTTTTGTGATTTTCTTTTTGTTTTGTTTTTAACCAGTACCCCAATGTACAGTTGTTGAAGCACTTTCGACTGCAGTAAGGCGAGACGGAACGAGGAGAACCATGACTCGTGTAGATATTGATGATTTGCTGATATGCTTCGCTAAATTAATCGAATTGCCGACGTCAAATTGACGATTTGGCAAGTGTCAGTAGGCAGAAAGCAGGAATCATGATACAGGAAACAGGAAACAGCCAAAATTCGCTTTTGGAGTGAGTACGATAGTCTCAAAATGCGATTGCTTCATCATTCCGATCAAGTGATGACATTTTCTTTTTTACTTTTATAAGTTTCGGCTGTCAGTTTAGTACTTTACTGCTCTGATATTGCTCTGAAATTGCATGATATTTGCTGAATGTTCTCTATGCTTTAGTTGACTTATTGCAGAAAAATTTTTCCATTGTGTCGCCGATCCTTTTATACGAATAAGCATGGATCGAAACACATGGATTTTAGCAGTCGGTCTTTCGCGCAGTGGACAATTTTAGATTTTTATTTTTTTGGTTTCGAGAATCTTATAAATTTATTTGTTTTGCTTAGCTATTATTTCGCAAACCTAAATCGCTAAGAGAGGACGAAAATAAAGTAAAAAATTATTATGATTAGTGCTTTAAAAAAATCCTTGAATTTTTTTTATGTTTTTGTTTTTCATCTGTTGCTTTTTGTCGCTTTTTTCTGTTGTTTTTTTTTTTTTTTTTTTTTTTGCAAAATGTGATGTGCGAAGATTTTTTGTTCGAATCTTAGTTTTTGAATTTCGCTTTTTTGCCTTCTTGTGAAAACCTCGTCATCCGCCTTTCATTTAGTCAATAAATACCCATTTGATCTTCGGTTAAATATTCATATTTTTTCATAATCTGTATTTATTTCCAATTGGATTTATGCTATATTGAAGAATGCTAAAGGATTTAATAGTATAATTTGCTATATTTATTTACTAGAATTATGCGATTAATATTTAAACGCTTTCAATTACCAACTCATTAAGTTTAGGTATTAGAAAAAATGTAATCAAGACAACTCTGTTAAGAAAAGGCATAGGCAACTAATCATTCAAACTTATATACATTATACACATAGATATACATCCATTTAGACATTCACATATACACTCATATTTCGCCTTCGTAAGTACGTCCTCAGCTTGGACCTAAATATTCTGTATAAATATTCTATTCTAAATATTCTAAATATTTTGTGGGCCTGAAGAATTTATTCCAATTCTGTAACAATATAATTCCCACCCTTTCCCCCGCCTATATATCTTCTCACTCTATTATTTTCTCCATCTTCTACTATTTCTTATTATTTTCTCCTCACTCGTCGTCTTCCTGCTGATTAATCTTCACGGACACACAACCATTAAGCAGAGGTGTTTTGATTAAATTTTTACTAACTCATTAACAAATAAAATGTACTTTAAAAAAATCTAAATTCCTTTTTAAAAGTAATTTAATACGTTCCTTATATAATTTTAAACCTGTTTCCATCTGCAAACAGAAAAACTGTCTTTAATTTAACTTTATGTATATTTTATAATTAATTAAAGTTTATTTATTAAAAATTTATTGTAGTTACTTGATATTAGCTTAATTAATCAATAAATTTAATTTTTTATATTTTCACTTTATTGAGCCCGTCGGAAGTTGTCCCCCTAAAAGTTTATGGTCTTTTCTATTTGGTTTTAGTAAAGAAAATTTATAAAATGATGCGCTACGCTGTTGCCTCCGATTTTTGTTGACAACGACATTGCCATCTAGTATGCCCTCAACAAATTAAATATATTTACGATCTTTAGGCATAAAAGATCGCTTTAAAAAAATTAACAAATAAATACCTTGTACCGTTGATAAGCTACCATGTAATGAATTACTTAACGTTGTAGCAGCTGCCAAAGCCGTGTAGATACCCTTCGGTGTATAGACGAATGTATGCGATTCACTTTTCTTACCGCTAGAAACTATGGACACATGCACGGTAACAGGCTTCAGAATATTTTGATGAATGTAAGGCGGTACAGTGCAAATTAAATGTGTCTATAAATAATAAAATAAGTTTATTTCGAGTTTCGGAGCCACACAAATATTAAGCTTCACCTGTTGGAGATACTCCTTATCAGGCATAACTCTCTGTTCCCAAAGAGTTCCTCCTAATTGTTGACGTACCGCAATTTCTGAATTTGGATCATCTAGATCGGGGCTTTCAAATGATTCCTGAAAAATCACATGTGTGTCCTTAAGGAAATTTTTGCCAATAATGAATAGCTCTAGGCCGCCATCAGCTGGACAAGAATTCAACGACTTTTTGCAAATTTCCGGCACACCTGGTGGTTGAGCTGTTAAGTACGCAGTGAAAAATATTAAAGAAACCACAACTATTTTCAAATACTTTAATAACTTAATATAAAATCAGAGCTAACAGAATTGTGGAATGAAATTGTGGCGAATTTTTTAAAAAAATTTAAACATAAGCTTGGCCGAGACGAGACTTTCGGAAAGGAATTTCCCTTTCCGAAATAGAATTTCGCTACTTATAGATAACAAAATTCAAAAAACTTATTAAAATTATAATCTTTAAATTCTGATTCTATCCGTTTTTTTTATTTAATTCCACTGACTCTGAAAAACAATACACGAAAGACTTACTGCAAATAATTGGATTAGAGCAGACTTGCAACGTTTCCACTGTGCCATTATCATGCGTCAATTGGGTGCGAAAAACCATTCGACAACGTGTCGATTTCTTCTTGTTTTTCTGAGCCGAATGATCTGGAAAACGATGCTCAACGTCTACATTGCGTTCCTAAATGTATAATTAAAATCGATAGATTAACTAAATTAATTGAGTTAATCGCACTCTCACAGAATAAATGCAATCTTACCTTAAGAATACCAACGCAATCGCAAGTGACAGTCATATCCGTTTCCGGTTTTAAGTCAATCTCAATTACCATCGTACCATCGACTTTCTTTTCGGTGCACTGAGTGGAATTCTTACCAGCGACCTTGCAAGCCTGATAGAACATGTGCGGTGCGACGCGTCCAATGTCGGTGCCAATGAAAACTTGAAGTGGTGCCGGTTTGTTATAACCGGTAAGACGCACTATGGGGAAACCATTGCCACTTCGATCCTTGACTGCACCCCGACTACCCTCTGTTTGATATCTAATGGAAACGTTAGAAGAAAAGAGCGAATGAGCGTGGGATTATAACCAATTCGCGTATGCAAACCTTGCACGATGTTGTTGTTCTGGTTGTGAAACGATTTCCAATTGGATGCGACCATCCGAGGAAGTAGCAATGTTATTCAAACTTGTTGTTGGCTGACGTTTGTGCGCAACACGACCCAAAGTACGCGTACCATTTGAAATGAATCTGAAATTTCATAAAAACAAATAAAAAGAAAAGAGAAGGAAAAAATTAGCATCTGAAGAAACCGTTTGCCTTGTAAGGTTTTTTAAGACGAGAATGATGATGAAGATGAAGATGAATGACAGTGACACTAAAGGTGGCAGCACACATATACACTCTATCTCAAATAGCAAAAATTCTACACGGCAAATAATAAATCCTCAAACAGCTCAGGAAAAATAGCTCATTAAGGAGAGAAAGGATTAAAGGAAAATGAAAACATACAGCAATATTTAAAGGCTTGAAATAACTAACCAACAAAAATTAATTTCACGTTTCATCACTAATGAATCACTAATGAATAAACGACACTATCTAATAATTATAATTAGATAGTGGTTTATTCATTAAATATTTAATTTGAAGAAAAGCCAATATAGAATAGAAAAATCCTTACTTTGTTGGTATTGGTTGTGTTGCAGCTTTTGAAGTTGGTGACGGTTCATTTGTAGTGACAGAATTGATTTCGGATACAGATACATGTTTTTGATCAAATGTTGAAAGAGTATCGATATGTGAAGCATTTTCCGAGGAGGCACTTGCAATCTTTCGTATGAAATCATCCTCACTGCAAGCATCATCATTGTCTAATTCTACATGACTTTCAAGCTTTTTACGTTTTAAACGATTTACTGAAGATTGTTGATGATGATGATGATGATGATGATGCTGCTGCTGCTGCTGTCCATTTTTTTGTTGTTGTTGTTGTGGCTGTGGTGTTTGCTGCTGCAGTTGGTTTTGTTGCTGGTATTGATCCTGTTGCAGGGAAATTTGTGATGATACATCGCTTGAACCCGAAGAACACGATATTGGCGATAGCAATAATGATGATGTTGATGATGATGAATTCAATGTATTACTGCAGCAATATTCTTCGGAATCGTCGGTATAAATATCATCATCATCTCGTTCACATTCATCATCATCACCATTTTGATTGCTATTGATGCTTTTGTTGTTATTGTTAAATGCTGGTGCTTGCGGTTGTATTTTTTTGATTGCAGTTGTCCTAAAGATTCGATGTTAATGTGCACAAACACACGTTTTTTATTCAATTATAATTCATTATATAGCTTTAGTAAATATAAAGAAAAAACAATCAAAAAGCAAAATGACTTTTTGTTCCACGTTAATTTAGAAACTTTGCTTAGAATCCAAACAAACAAAAAATTAACAAAAATTTAGAATAAATTAATAGTAACGTCTCTTCGATTCAGCTGTCTTATTTTATAGTTTTATTGTTGTTTACCAGAAAAAGCCATAAATAAAGAAGGAAGAATCGGAAGAAGGAAAAAATATCGGTTTCGAAGATATGGTTTTGTTATTTCATGTTCCATTATAAAAAACATATAAACACAATCATTTAAAATATCTTCAAACTTAAATTAAATTAAATGATTTCGAGATTGTCCAGAGTTATTTCGCTCTTTTATGATCAAGGAAATGTTCTATTTGTTCCGCGGCCAACTTTACCCTTGAACCGTGTCTGACTTTGTCTTAACTCCTTTTAGTTTAATACCTGCAAAACATTTTAATACTTTATTTCCTGTAAAAATTCTACCACGTTGTTAAATTTGATTTTCAGGATTGAATTTTCAAGTTAAACAACTTTTAGTGTTTTTTTAGCGCCATTAGAGGAAAGGTAAGAAGCAGCTAAAATAAGGCAGAGACGCTTCACTCATACATCCAATATCACTTCAGTTCAAAATACTTTCTTTGTCGAGTTTTTCTATCTAAGCCTTCAAAATTAATTTTAGCATAACAAATTTAGTCTCTCTTCTTCAAGAGTCCGATAGTCCGAGCTTAACAATTTACAAATACTATAGTGTGGTATATTATATTGTTACTTCATATTTATTTCAAAAGTTTGTAAAATTCGCTCTCTGTTTGTAATAATTATCTCTAAAGAATGGAAGAATCAGAGACTATTTAAGTGTTTACAATTTGATTTCTCTTCCTCGCTCTCTCTCTCTCTCTCTCTCTCGCTTACACTCTCTCTCCCCTTCTCTCTATCCTCTCTCTTACCCTATGTAGTTTAAAAAAGCTACTACCGAATAATAATTTAATTAACTGTAATAAACTGTAATACTCAAAAGGAAGATCTGACCATATAATTTCTAACGCTTTAATCCTTAAGTAAATTGTGTAAACGTGAATAATTCTCTACTACCTGAAAAATTAAAATCGCAGATAGAATTCACTTTAATCCTATTTAATACCCGTTATAAAATATTGTTGATGTGTTTTCTTAACACAACGAATAGATGCAACAAGAAAAAATAAAAAATTAAACATAACAGATTTTTTAAAAAATTATCATTTCAAAGTAATAAACAAAAATATTATAAATTTTGTCAACAATAACCGGCAATTATTCTAAAAAGCTTTAATGCGCGCTTACTGGTATATAATATTTCATACACTTCAGAATTTAAAGTATAAAGTACACCCTATAGCAGGCATTAGGTAATGACTAGGTGCGTAAGGATTAGCATTCATAAACGCATTTTTGATACAGTTTTCGTTTATTTTAAATACCGGCAGTAGTTTTCTATATAATTACCTTTTTTGCTTGTTTTGCTTGGAGACCATTTACAATAGCATAAGTAGATAGATGATGGGCGGTAAGAGGGATAAGAGGATAATAGATAAGAGGAAACACTTCTTCTAAATGTAGTAACTTAATTGAAATTAATTATTTAAAAGTTTTTTCCTTGCATTTTGATTTATTTTTAGCAAACGTGATTTTATTTATAGACCGGTTGATTTATAAATTATTGTATTATTTTGTTGTATTTATATTGACGAAACAATATTCGAGAAAAACTGAAAAACAATCGACAAAATATTAATATATTTTTTTTAATTTTACACGTATTTTTTATAGAAACATTATATTACTTTTAACAACGTTATCGCTTTTAAATGAACTTTAACTGATTTCGCCACGTGTGCCTTTTTAAACAAACTCAATATTTCAAGGCGGATTTTCATTTGAATATTTGACTCAAATAATATCAGTATTAAATTTAATTTTTCTTCAAATTTAATTTGACTGAAACTTCAAGAAATAAGAATAGAAAATATTTGTGATAATAATATCTTCTTTATATGTTTATATTTTAAAAATTTGAAGAATATTAGGAAACCAAGCCACAAAAGGTTCGCTTAGGTTTCAAAATAAATATGTCTTCCTTAGAAAATTGTTCGTTAATAAATATACCACTAATCGTTTCGGAAAATTCGTAGCTATTTTAATTGGAAATATGAAAAGCTGTTTTCCCACAATTAAATATTATAATCAAAATAACAAATAATTCCAAAGTAAAGGCTATTTAATATTTCTTAATATCAATTTGTTACAATTAACTTTAGATTCTTTATAAAACTTCTAAAATAATTTTCGCCAAACGTAGACGAGTTTTGTCGAGAGGAATAAAGGAAATAAAAAGCGATACTGAAAAAATATTCTCCTCTTTAAATATTTTGAGAAATGTGCAATAATATTACAATGAAATAAAAGTCTAGCTTTCAATCGATATACGATATAAAGTAAACAAATACATTATCGGACTACGTCGATTGAAATAACAAATATAGAAACTCATAAGTAGAATGGCACACAAAAAAAGGTGTCAATTTAATAAACTCCAAACAGAGGAGGCAAATTGCCGAGCAAGACAAAAAGAAGAATGAAAAAATAAATTGAGAAGACCTAAGGATAAGAAAATAATTCATTTGTCTGCCGTATACTACAAAAAAAGCCGCATGTCTGTCATATAATAAAAAATTTAACTAAGCGCGTGTTTAAGCAAAGATTCACGAATTTAAAGCATTTAATATGCGCCCTATTGGAAGAAGAAACCTAATTCTCAAAAACCTGATTTTGCTTCTATTTTCTAATGGCAAAAGATAAAATTAAAATCTACGTCAGAAAGCAATAGAAACAATCAATTATGGCCACGGAGAGCATGAACTTATGAAAATGGTTTGCTTAAATTTCAAAAAAAAGTTTCCTCAATCAAATTTTATGTACAAAAACATTTTGCTGAATGATTCTCAAATTTATGAATTTACAATACTAATCGAAAATTTTAACAAAAAAAAAATCGAAAAATTAACAAATGAAAGTATTTATGAGAAATTTATTGAACGATTTTTTATGGAAGGAATTAACTTGCCTTGACGATGGTATTGCACGTATTAAATGCTGTTGTGGTGAATGCTGAAGTTGGTTGTGATTATTGTTGCTATTTTTATTATTACTGGCATGATGATGGTGATGATGATGATGGCTGCTGTTGTTGTTATCAGTAACACTTTGAGTAATGGTACTGGTGATATTATTTCTATTACTACTGCTACCGTTGTTGTTGCTATTATTGTTGCTGCTTTGATGAACTTCAAGATGCTGATCAAAACCAAAGCCACTATCATTAGAATTATCACAGGGAGGTGGATGCGGACGTGGTGGAAGACGCTTTCCGGGTTGAATTTTGCCAGGCGCGATCTGTATACGATATAAGAATTCAAACAATAATGAATAAAACAAATAAAGCAAACACAAAAAACACAAAAACAAACAAAACAAACTCACTCTTGAGATTGTGTGCAACTTTCCAGGTAATGCTTTGCCCGGATGCCTTTTTGATGGTGTGCGAAAACCTTTTCTGTGTATGCGTGGCGTCATTGTTGAGGTGGTGGACATGGTCATTCGCATGCCTAAAAAAATTGTAAAATATGCTAAGTAATTAAATGGGATCGTTTATCTTTTTTGTCTTTTATAAAGGTTTAATTAATTGTTCAATTAAATTAAAAAACAATATTCGTAAAGCATGTATAATTTATTCTCAATTTAAATAAAATCAAATCATTATTTCTGTTGCGACTTTTTAATATTATCTCCTGATTGTATATTCTTATTATCAGTTACACTTTACGCATTCAAGCCTACTTCAAGGAAAATTGCAATTACTTGATAGAAAAGTACAACGCCCTCTTTAAATATTATAATATTGTATAATAATAACAACCAAACATCAACAATCATAACCATATGAATTATGAATAATAATATCAGCAGCAACAACAACGACAACGATCTGCAGACAACGCCATCGTTACCGACGACGACTAGTCCCCGTAACAACAACAATAACAGGCCAACTGATTTTCTTATTTAATCAATTGAAAATAATAACCATCCGAGCATCTCTCGCTCATGTTCTTATTGTTGCGATTATACATAGCTGTTGTTGACACTAGTTGTTGTAAGTTGTTTCTATTAAATGGACTCAATTGATAAGAGATGCTCGGTGTAAAAGAAAATTAAAATTATTTCCATTGGCAACAGTATGCAAGCTTTTCAATACAATTATGATTGATTATCATTGATTTTATTTTCTATTATTATTATTATTATTATTATTATAATTATTATTATTATTATTATTATTATTATTATTATTATTATTATTATTCCCTACGATATCGTAAATATTGTCTTTGCAAATATCGATATTGCTAAATATTTCAAAATTTAGCAAAATATTGCAAGAAAATTGACGCTTTCTAGAAATCAAATATAGCAAAAGGTTAAGTCTAAAAAATAAATTCAATAATCCAATAGACTCCAATAGACCCCAATAAAATGAGAAGTTTAGCTTTCTCAAAAACTCACTATCTCAAGCACTCTACCGCAGTTCTACAATAACGTCATGGACTCTAATGCTATCTCAACTGAATATTGGCAATGATTATGAGAACAAAATCAAGAAAAGAGCATACAAATACGTACGACTAATAATATCTAACAATAACTCAATCGAATAAACAAATAACGCACGAGATGTATAAAGTAATGTCAGCAATTTAAAGACAGGAAATTGTTGCGAGGGAAGAAACTGTAAGACTAGAAATCGTAACGCGGGCACAACTAGAAGGAAGGTCTAAATAAGTGCGTGAAGTTAAATTCGCGTTTTACGAATTTAACTTAGCAAAGACACGAACCATTTTTGTGGCGAGCACGACACGAACATAAGCGTGAAGTTAAATTCGCGTTTTCGTCGAGCTCCAAATTCGTGTTTTCAGCGAGCACTATATGCTTATATGGAAAACCTAAATTTTAAAAATTTACTGGGAACATTTAATTACTTCAATAATATGAACAATGTTAGAACTGAATTATCATTAAATTTTAGTCTTTTAACATTAGTTTAAGTTGAATACTTTTTTCAAATTTTATATAACATATATGTCGATTGTATGCTTGAGAATTTTGCAACAGATTTTGAATATTGCTGCTTTAGTCCTTTTCTGCTTTTGATTTCGTATTTGAAGAGATAGTAAACAGTTTCGCTTGAGGCGTGCCATGATGCGATACATTTTTCTAGAAAGTACGTAAATTGTGTTTTCGAAAGACACCAGAAACATATCGATTGTATGTTTGGGAATTTTGTAACTGAATTTTGAAAATTGGCATATTGTCACATTACGGATTTGAAAATGAGTGAATGGGCACTTCAGGTTGAGGTGTGCCATGATGCGACATATTTGCTAAGAAAGTACGTGAACTGTATTTTCCAACGACACCAGAAACATATCGATTGTATGTTTGGGAATTTTGTAAATGAATTTTGAAAATTGGCATATTGTCACATTACGGATTTGAAAATGAGTGAATAGGCACTTCCGGTTGAGGTGTGCCATGATGCGACATATTTTCCAAGAAAGTACGTGAACTGTATTTTCCAACGACACCAGAAACATATCGATTGTATGTTTGGGAATTTTGTAACTGAATTTTGAAAATTGGCATATTGTCACATTACGGATTTCAAAATGAGTGAATGGGCACTTCCGGTTGAGGTGTGCCATGATGCGACATATTTTCCAAGAAAGTACGTGAACTGTATTTTCCAACGACACCAGAAACATATCGATTGTATGTTTGGGAATTTTGTAACTGAATTTTGAAAATTGGCATATTGTCACATTACGGATTTGAAAATGAGTGAATGGGCACTTCCGGTTGAGGTGTGCCATGATGCGACATATTTTCCAAGAAAGTACGTGAACTGTATTTTCCAACGACACCAGAAACATATCGATTGTATGTTTGGGAATTTTGTAACTGAATTTTGAAAATTGGCATATTGTCACATTACGGATTTCAAAATGAGTGAATGGGCACTTCCGGTTGAGGTGTGCGATGATGGGACATATTTTCCAAGAAAGTACGTGAACTTTATTTTCCAACGACACCAGAAACATATCGATTGTATGTTTGGGAATTTTGTAACTGAATTTTGAAAATTGGCATATTGTCACATTACGGATTTGAAAATGAGTGAATGGGCACTTCCGGTTAAGGTGTGCCATGATGCGACATATTTTCCAAGAAAGTACGTGAACTGTATTTTCCAACGACACCAGAAACATATCGATTGTATGTTTGGGAATTTTGTAACTGAATTTTGAAAATTGGCATATTGTCACATTACGAATTTGAAAATGAGTGAATGGGCACTTCCGGTTGAGGTGTGCCATGATGCGACATACTTTCCAAGAAAGTACGTGAACTGTATTTTCCAACGACACCAGAAACATATCGATTGTATGTTTGGGAATTTTGTAACTGAATTTTGAAAATTGGCATATTGTTACATTACGGATTTGAAAATGAGTGAATGGGCACTTCCGGTTTAGGTGTGCCATGATGCGACATATTTGCTAAGAAAGTACGTGAACTGTATTTTCCAACGACACCAGAAACATATCGATTGTATGTTTGGGAATTTTGTAACTGAATTTTGAAAATTGGCATATTGTCACATTACGAATTTGAAAATGAGTGAATGGGCACTTCCGGTTGAGGTGTGCCATGATGCGACATATTTTCCAAGAAAGTACGTGAACTGTATTTTCCAACGACACCAGAAACATATCGATTGTATGTTTGGGAATTTTGTAACTGAATTTTGAAAATTGGCATATTGTCACATTACGGATTTCAAAATGAGTGAATGGGCACTTCCGGTTGAGGTGTGCCATGATGCGACATATTTTCCAAGAAAGTACGTGAACTGTATTTTCCAACGACACTAGAAACATATCGATTGTATGTTTGGGAATGTTGTAACTGAATTTTGAAAATTGGCATATTGTCACATTACGAATTTGAAAATGAGTGAATGGGCACTTCCGGTTGAGGTGTGCCATGATGCGACATATTTGCTAAGAAAGTACGTGAACTGTATTTTCCAACGACACCAGAAACATATCGATTGTATGTTTGGGAATTTTGTAACTGAATTTTGAAAATTGGCATATTGTCACATTACGGATTTGAAAATGAGTGAATGGGCACTTCCGGTTAAGGTGTGCCATGATGCGACATATTTGCTAAGAAAGTACGTGAACTGTATTTTCCAACGACACCAGAAACATATCGATTGTATGTTTGGGAATGTTGTAACTGAATTTTGAAAATTGGCATATTGTCACATTACGAATTTGAAAATGAGTGAATGGGCACTTCCGGTTGAGGTGTGCCATGATGCGACATATTTGCTAAGAAAGTACGTGAACTGTATTTTCCAACGACACCAGAAACATATCGATTGTATGTTTGGGAATTTTGTAACTGAATTTTGAAAATTGGCATATTGTCACATTACGGATTTGAAAATGAGTGAATGGGCACTTCCGGTTAAGGTGTGCCATGATGCGACATATTTGCTAAGAAAGTACGTGAACTGTATTTTCCAACGACACCAGAAACATATCGATTGTATGTTTGGGAATTTTGTAAATGAATTTTGAAAATTGGCATATTGTCACATTACGGATTTGAAAATGAGTGAATAGGCACTTCCGGTTGAGGTGTGCCATGATGCGACATATTTTCCAAGATAGTACGTGAACTGTATTTTCCAACGACACCAGAAACATATCGATTGTATGTTTGGGAATTTTGTAACTGAATTTTGAAAATTGGCATATTGTCACATTACGGATTTCAAAATGAGTGAATGGGCACTTCCGGTTGAGGTGTGCCATGATGCGACATATTTTCCAAGAAATTACGTGAACTGTATTTTCCAACGACACCAGAAACATATCGATTGTATGTTTGGGAATTTTGCAACTGAATTTTGAAAATTGGCATATTGTCACATTACGGATTTCAAAATGAGTGAATGGGCACTTCCGGTTGAGGTGTGCCATGATGCGACATATTTTCCAAGAAAGTACGTGAACTGTATTTTCCAACGACACCAGAAACATATCGATTGTATGTTTGGGAATGTTGTAACTGAATTTTGAAAATTGGCATATTGTCACATTACGAATTTGAAAATGAGTGAATGGGCACTTCCGGTTGAGGTGTGCCATGATGCGACATATTTGGTAAGAAAGTACGTGAACTGTATTTTCCAACGACACCAGAAACATATCGATTGTATGTTTGGGAATTTTGTAACTGAATTTTGAAAATTGGCATATTGTCACATTACGGATTTGAAAATGAGTGAATGGGCACTTCCGGTTGAGGTGTGCCATGATGCGACATATTTTCCAAGAAAGTACGTGAACTGTATTTTCCAACGACACCAGAAACATATCGATTGTATGTTTGGGAATTTTGTAACTGAATTTTGAAAATTGGCATATTGTCACATTACGGATTTCAAAATGAGTGAATGGGCACTTCCGGTTGAGGTGTGCGATGATGGGACATATTTTCCAAGAAAGTACGTGAACTTTATTTTCCAACGACACCAGAAACATATCGATTGTATGTTTGGGAATTTTGTAACTGAATTTTGAAAATTGGCATATTGTCACATTACGGATTTGAAAATGAGTGAATGGGCACTTCCGGTTAAGGTGTGCCATGATGCGACATATTTTCCAAGAAAGTACGTGAACTGTATTTTCCAACGACACCAGAAACATATCGATTGTATGTTTGGGAATTTTGTAACTGAATTTTGAAAATTGGCATATTGTCACATTACGAATTTGAAAATGAGTGAATGGGCACTTCCGGTTGAGGTGTGTCATGATGCGACATATTTTCCAAGAAAGTACGTGAACTGTATTTTCCAACGACACCAGAAACATATCGATTGTATGTTTGGGAATTTTGTAACTGAATTTTGAAAATTGGCATATTGTTACATTACGGATTTGAAAATGAGTGAATGGGCACTTCCGGTTTAGGTGTGCCATGATGCGACATATTTGCTAAGAAAGTACGTGAACTGTATTTTCCAACGACACCAGAAACATATCGATTGTATGTTTGGGAATTTTGTAACTGAATTTTGAAAATTGGCATATTGTCACATTACGAATTTGAAAATGAGTGAATGGGCACTTCCGGTTGAGGTGTGCCATGATGCGACATATTTTCCAAGAAAGTACGTGAACTGTATTTTCCAACGACACCAGAAACATATCGATTGTATGTTTGGGAATTTTGTAACTGAATTTTGAAAATTGGCATATTGTCACATTACGGATTTCAAAATGAGTGAATGGGCACTTCCGGTTGAGGTGTGCCATGATGCGACATATTTTCCAAGAAAGTACGTGAACTGTATTTTCCAACGACACTAGAAACATATCGATTGTATGTTTGGGAATGTTGTAACTGAATTTTGAAAATTGGCATATTGTCACATTACGAATTTGAAAATGAGTGAATGGGCACTTCCGGTTGAGGTGTGCCATGATGCGACATATTTGCTAAGAAAGTACGTGAACTGTATTTTCCAACGACACCAGAAACATATCGATTGTATGTTTGGGAATTTTGTAACTGAATTTTGAAAATTGGCATATTGTCACATTACGGATTTGAAAATGAGTGAATGGGCACTTCCGGTTAAGGTGTGCCATGATGCGACATATTTGCTAAGAAAGTACGTGAACTGTATTTTCCAACGACACCAGAAACATATCGATTGTATGTTTGGGAATTTTGTAAATGAATTTTGAAAATTGGCATATTGTCACATTACGGATTTGAAAATGAGTGAATAGGCACTTCCGGTTGAGGTGTGCCATGATGCGACATATTTTCCAAGATAGTACGTGAACTGTATTTTCCAACGACACCAGAAACATATCGATTGTATGTTTGGGAATTTTGTAACTGAATTTTGAAAATTGGCATATTGTCACATTACGGATTTCAAAATGAGTGAATGGGCACTTCCGGTTGAGGTGTGCCATGATGCGACATATTTTCCAAGAAATTACGTGAACTGTATTTTCCAACGACACCAGAAACATATCGATTGTATGTTTGGGAATTTTGCAACTGAATTTTGAAAATTGGCATATTGTCACATTACGGATTTCAAAATGAGTGAATGGGCACTTCCGGTTGAGGTGTGCCATGATGCGACATATTTTCCAAGAAAGTACGTGAACTGTATTTTCCAACGACACCAGAAACATATCGATTGTATGTTTGGGAATGTTGTAACTGAATTTTGAAAATTGACATATTGTCACATTACGAATTTGAAAATGAGTGAATGGGCACTTCCGGTTTAGGTGTGCCATGATGCGACATATTTGCTAAGAAAGTACGTGAACTGTATTTTCCAACGACACCAGAAACATATCGATTGTATGTTTGGGAATTTTGTAACTGAATTTTGAAAATTGGCATATTGTCACATTACGAATTTGAAAATGAGTGAATGGGCACTTCCGGTTGAGGTGTGCCATGATGCGACATATTTTCCAAGAAAGTACGTGAACTGTATTTTCCAACGACACCAGAAACATATCGATTGTATGTTTGGGAATTTTGTAACTGAATTTTGAAAATTGGCATATTGTCACATTACGAATTTGAAAATGAGTGAATGGGCACTTCCGGTTGAGGTGTGCCATGATGCGACATATTTGCTAAGAAAGTACGTGAACTGTATTTTCCAACGACACCAGAAACATATCGATTGTATGTTTGGGAATTTTGTAACTGAATTTTGAAAATTGGCATATTGTCACATTACGGATTTGAAAATGAGTGAATGGGCACTTCCGGTTAAGGTGTGCCATGATGCGACATATTTGCTAAGAAAGTACGTGAACTGTATTTTCCAACGACACCAGAAACATATCGATTGTATGTTTGGGAATTTTGTAAATGAATTTTGAAAATTGGCATATTGTCACATTACGGATTTGAAAATGAGTGAATAGGCACTTCCGGTTGAGGTGTGCCATGATGCGACATATTTTCCAAGATAGTACGTGAACTGTATTTTCCAACGACACCAGAAACATATCGATTGTATGTTTGGGAATTTTGTAACTGAATTTTGAAAATTGGCATATTGTCACATTACGGATTTCAAAATGAGTGAATGGGCACTTCCGGTTGAGGTGTGCCATGATGCGACATATTTTCCAAGAAATTACGTGAACTGTATTTTCCAACGACACCAGAAACATATCGATTGTATGTTTGGGAATTTTGCAACTGAATTTTGAAAATTGGCATATTGTCACATTACGGATTTCAAAATGAGTGAATGGGCACTTCCGGTTGAGGTGTGCCATGATGCGACATATTTTCCAAGAAAGTACGTGAACTGTATTTTCCAACGACACCAGAAACATATCGATTGTATGTTTGGGAATGTTGTAACTGAATTTTGAAAATTGGCATATTGTCACATTACGAATTTGAAAATGAGTGAATGGGCACTTCCGGTTGAGGTGTGCCATGATGCGACATATTTGGTAAGAAAGTACGTGAACTGTATTTTCCAACGACACCAGAAACATATCGATTGTATGTTTGGGAATTTTGTAACTGAATTTTGAAAATTGGCATATTGTCACATTACGGATTTGAAAATGAGTGAATGGGCACTTCCGGTTGAGGTGTGCCATGATGCGACATATTTTCCAAGAAAGTACGTGAACTGTATTTTCCAACGACACCAGAAACATATCGATTGTATGTTTGGGAATTTTGTAACTGAATTTTGAAAATTGGCATATTGTCACATTACGGATTTCAAAATGAGTGAATGGGCACTTCCGGTTGAGGTGTGCGATGATGGGACATATTTTCCAAGAAAGTACGTGAACTTTATTTTCCAACGACACCAGAAACATATCGATTGTATGTTTGGGAATTTTGTAACTGAATTTTGAAAATTGGCATATTGTCACATTACGGATTTGAAAATGAGTGAATGGGCACTTCCGGTTAAGGTGTGCCATGATGCGACATATTTTCCAAGAAAGTACGTGAACTGTATTTTCCAACGACACCAGAAACATATCGATTGTATGTTTGGGAATTTTGTAACTGAATTTTGAAAATTGGCATATTGTCACATTACGAATTTGAAAATGAGTGAATGGGCACTTCCGGTTGAGGTGTGCCATGATGCGACATATTTTCCAAGAAAGTACGTGAACTGTATTTTCCAACGACACCAGAAACATATCGATTGTATGTTTGGGAATTTTGTAACTGAATTTTGAAAATTGGCATATTGTTACATTACGGATTTGAAAATGAGTGAATGGGCACTTCCGGTTTAGGTGTGCCATGATGCGACATATTTGCTAAGAAAGTACGTGAACTGTATTTTCCAACGACACCAGAAACATATCGATTGTATGTTTGGGAATTTTGTAACTGAATTTTGAAAATTGGCATATTGTCACATTACGAATTTGAAAATGAGTGAATGGGCACTTCCGGTTGAGGTGTGCCATGATGCGACATATTTTCCAAGAAAGTACGTGAACTGTATTTTCCAACGACACCAGAAACATATCGATTGTATGTTTGGGAATTTTGTAACTGAATTTTGAAAATTGGCATATTGTCACATTACGGATTTCAAAATGAGTGAATGGGCACTTCCGGTTGAGGTGTGCCATGATGCGACATATTTTCCAAGAAAGTACGTGAACTGTATTTTCCAACGACACTAGAAACATATCGATTGTATGTTTGGGAATGTTGTAACTGAATTTTGAAAATTGGCATATTGTCACATTACGAATTTGAAAATGAGTGAATGGGCACTTCCGGTTGAGGTGTGCCATGATGCGACATATTTGCTAAGAAAGTACGTGAACTGTATTTTCCAACGACACCAGAAACATATCGATTGTATGTTTGGGAATTTTGTAACTGAATTTTGAAAATTGGCATATTGTCACATTACGGATTTGAAAATGAGTGAATGGGCACTTCCGGTTAAGGTGTGCCATGATGCGACATATTTGCTAAGAAAGTACGTGAACTGTATTTTCCAACGACACCAGAAACATATCGATTGTATGTTTGGGAATTTTGTAAATGAATTTTGAAAATTGGCATATTGTCACATTACGGATTTGAAAATGAGTGAATAGGCACTTCCGGTTGAGGTGTGCCATGATGCGACATATTTTCCAAGATAGTACGTGAACTGTATTTTCCAACGACACCAGAAACATATCGATTGTATGTTTGGGAATTTTGTAACTGAATTTTGAAAATTGGCATATTGTCACATTACGGATTTCAAAATGAGTGAATGGGCACTTCCGGTTGAGGTGTGCCATGATGCGACATATTTTCCAAGAAATTACGTGAACTGTATTTTCCAACGACACCAGAAACATATCGATTGTATGTTTGGGAATTTTGCAACTGAATTTTGAAAATTGGCATATTGTCACATTACGGATTTCAAAATGAGTGAATGGGCACTTCCGGTTGAGGTGTGCCATGATGCGACATATTTTCCAAGAAAGTACGTGAACTGTATTTTCCAACGACACCAGAAACATATCGATTGTATGTTTGGGAATGTTGTAACTGAATTTTGAAAATTGGCATATTGTCACATTACGAATTTGAAAATGAGTGAATGGGCACTTCCGGTTGAGGTGTGCCATGATGCGACATATTTGGTAAGAAAGTACGTGAACTGTATTTTCCAACGACACCAGAAACATATCGATTGTATGTTTGGGAATTTTGTAACTGAATTTTGAAAATTGGCATATTGTCACATTACGAATTTGAAAATGAGTGAATGGGCACTTCCGGTTGAGGTGTGCCATGATGCGACATATTTTCCAAGAAAGTACGTGAACTGTATTTTCCAACGACACCAGAAACATATCGATTGTATGTTTGGGAATTTTGTAACTGAATTTTGAAAATTGGCATATTGTCACATTACGGATTTGAAAATGAGTGAATGGGCACTTCCGGTTTAGGTGTGCCATGATGCGACATATTTGCTAAGAAAGTACGTGAACTGTATTTTCCAACGACACCAGAAACATATCGATTGTATGTTTGGGAATTTTGTAACTGAATTTTGAAAATTGGCATATTGTCACATTACGGATTTCAAAATGAGTGAATGGGCACTTCCGGTTGAGGTGTGCCATGATGCGACATATTTTCCAAGAAAGTACGTGAACTGTATTTTCCAACGACACCAGAAACATATCGATTGTATGTTTGGGAATGTTGTAACTGAATTTTGAAAATTGGCATATTGTCACATTACGAATTTGAAAATGAGTGAATGGGCACTTCCGGTTGAGGTGTGCCATGATGCGACATATTTTCCAAGAAAGTACGTGAACTGTATTTTCCAACGACACCAGAAACATATCGATTGTATGTTTGGGAATTTTGTAACTGAATTTTGAAAATTGGCATATTGTCACATTACGGATTTCAAAATGAGTGAATGGGCACTTCCGGTTGAGGTGTGCCATGATGCAACATATTTGCTAAGAAAGTACGTGAACTGTATTTTCCAACGACACCAGAAACATATCGATGGTATGTTTGGGAATTTTGTAACTGAATTTTGAAAATTGGCATATTGTCACATTACGGATTTCAAAATGAGTGAATGGGCACTTCCGGTTGAGGTGTGCCATGATGCGACATATTTTCCAAGAAAGTACGTGAACTGTATTTTCCAACGACACCAGAAACATATCGATTGTATGTTTGGGAATTTTTTAACTGAATTTTGAATATTGGCATATTGTCACATTACGGATTTGAAAATGAGTGAAAGGGCACTTCCGGTTGAGGTGTGCCATGATGCGACATATTTTCCAAGAAAGTACGTGAACTGTATTTTCCAACGACACCAGAGACATATCGATTGTATGTTTGGGAATTTTGTAACTGAATTTTGAAAATTGGCATATTGTCACTTTTCAAAATTCAGTTACAAAATTCCCAAACATACAATATGTATGTTTCTGGTGTCGTTCGAAAATACAGTTCACGTACTTTCTTGGAAAATATGTCGCATCATAGCACACCTCAACCGGAAGTGCCCATTCACTCATTTTCAAATTCGTAATGTGACAATATGCCAATTTTCAAAATTCAGTTACAAAATTCCCAAACATACAATCGATATGTTTCTGGTGTCGTTGGAAAATACAGTTCACGTACTTTCTTGGAAAATATGTCGCATCATGGCACACCTCAACCGGAAGTGCCCATTCACTCATTTTGAAATCCGTAATGTGACAATATGCCAATTTTCAAAATTCAGTTACAAAATTCCCAAACATACAATCAATATGTTTCTGGTGTCGTTGGAAAATACAGTTCACTTACTTTCTTGGAAAATATGTCGCATCATGGCACACCTCAACCGGAAGTGCCCATTCACTCATTTTCAAATCCGTAATGTGACAATATGCCAATTTTCAAAATTCAGTTACAAAATTCCCAAACATACAATCGATATGTTTCTGGTGTCGTTGGAAAATAAAGTTCACGTACTTTCTTGGAAAATATGTCGCATCATCGCACACCTCAACCGGAAGTGCCCATTCACTCATTTTGAAATCCGTAATGTGACAATATGCCAATTTTCAAAATTCAGTTACAAAATTCCCAAACATACAATCGATATGTTTCTGGTGTCGTTGGAAAATACAGTTCACGTACTTTCTTGAAAAATATGTCGCATCATGGCACACCTCAACCGGAAGTGCCCATTCACTCATTTTCAAATCCGTAATGTGACAATATGCCAATTTTCAAAATTCAGTTACAAAATTCCCAAACATACAATCGATATGTTTCTGGTGTCGTTGGAAAATAAAGTTCACGTACTTTCTTGGAAAATATGTCGCATCATGGCACACCTCAACCGGAAGTGCCCATTCACTCATTTTCAAATTCGTAATGTGACAATATGCCAATTTTCAAAATTCAGTTACAACATTCCCAAACATACAATCGATATGTTTCTAGTGTCGTTGGAAAATACAGTTCACGTACTTTCTTAGCAAATATGTCGCATCATGGCACACCTCAACCGGAAGTGCCCATTCACTCATTTTCAAATTCGTAATGTGACAATATGCCAATTTTCAAAATTCAGTTACAACATTCCCAAACATACAATCGATATGTTTCTAGTGTCGTTGGAAAATACAGTTCACGTACTTTCTTGGAAAATATGTCGCATCATGGCACACCTCAACCGGAAGTGCCCATTCACTCATTTTGAAATCCGTAATGTGACAATATGCCAATTTTCAAAATTCAGTTACAAAATTCCCAAACATACAATCGATATGTTTCTGGTGTCGTTGGAAAATACAGTTCACGTACTTTCTTGGAAAATATGTCGCATCATGGCACACCTCAACCGGAAGTGCCCATTCACTCATTTTGAAATCCGTAATGTGACAATATGCCAATTTTCAAAATTCAGTTACAAAATTCCCAAACTTACAATCGATATGTTTCTGGTGTCGTTGGAAAATACAGTTCACGTACTTTCTTGGAAAATATGTCGCATCATGGTACACCTCAACCGGAAGTGCCCATTCACTCATTTTCAAATCCGTAATGTGACAATATGCCAATTTTCAAAATTCAGTTACAAAATTCCCAAACATACAATCGATATGTTTCTGGTGTCGTTGGAAAATAAAGTTCACGTACTTTCTTGGAAAATATGTCGCATCATGGCACACCTCAACCGGAAGTGCCCATTCACTCATATTCAAATTCGTAATGTGACAATATGCCAATTTTCAAAATTCAGTTACAAAATTCCCAAACATACAATCGATATGTTTCTGATGTCGTTCGAAAACACAGTTCACGTACTTTCTTGGAAAATATGTCGCATCATGGCACACCTCAACCGGAAGTCCCCATTCACTCATTTTCAAATTCGTAATGTGACAATATGCCAATTTTTAAAATTCAGTTACAAAATTCCCAAACATACAATCGATATGTTTCTGGTGTCGTTCGAAAATATAGTTCACGTAGTTTCTTGGAAAATATGTCGCATCATGGCACACCTCAACCGGAAGTCCCCATTCACTCATTTTCAAATTCGTAATGTGACAATATGCCAATTTTCAAAATTCAGTTACAAAATTCCCAACATACAATCGATATGTTTCTGGTGTCGTTGGAAAATACAGTTCACTTACTTTCTTGGAAAGTATGTCGCATCATGGCACACCTCAACCGGAAGTGCCCATTCACTCATTTTGAAATCCGTAATGTGACAATATGCCAATTTTCAAAATTCAATTACAAAATTCCCAAACATACAATCGATATGTTTCTGGTGTCGTTGGAAAATACAGTTCACTTACTTTCTTGGAAAGTATGTCGCATCATGGCACACCTCAACCGGAAGTGCCCATTCACTCATTTTGAAATCCGTAATGTGACAATATGCCAATTTTCAAAATTCAATTACAAAATTCCCAAACATACAATCGATATGTTTCTGGTGTCGTTCGAAAACACAAGTTACGTACTTTCTAGAAAAAATGTGTCGTATCATGGCACGCTTCAAACGAAGTTGTCTCTTCAAATACGAAATCAAAAGCGGAAAAGGACTAAAGCAGCAATATTCAAAATCAGTTGCAAAATTCTCAGGCATACAATCGACATATATGAAATTTCAAAAAAGTATTCAACTTTAATGTTAAAAGGCTAAAATTTAATGAGAATTCAGTTCTAACATTGTTCATATTATTGAAGTAATTAAATGTTCTCAGTAAACCTTTAAAATTTAGGTCTTCCATATAAGCATATAGTGCTCGCTGAAAACACGAATTTGGAGCTCGACGAAAACGCGAATTTAACTTCACGCTTATGTTCGATGGCGTGCTCGCCACAAAAAGTGGTTCGTGTCTTTGCTAAGTTAAATTCGTAAAACGCGAATTTAACTTCACGCACTTGGTCTAAATTGGTTCAGGATTAGTGAATTTAACAATCTTAAGTGAACAGTAATTATATACTATAGATTTTTCCGAAAATGGTAATCGAAGTTATAATAAAGCTAACGAACCACCAAAGATCATTACAAGGAACTAATTCATGCAAAAATTGATACTACGATGAACTGAAAATTAGCAATACAGATCAAATTGCCATTAACTATATTTGCATCATATGCATTATATATAATATTCGAATTAAATCCTCTTCAAGTGTGACGAAACAAAAGTGAAATTACTTGAAATAGTTTATTTCTGTAGAAAAAAAACTTTTCCAATTCTGAATTTCGTCATACGTTTCCAGACTGAAGCCGAATGCATTTATAAGTTTAAATCATAAGATTATATTTCTCTGATATAATCTGATTTAACCGATTAAATACTTAACATAAAACATTTAAATTTCATAGAAAAAAACAAAAAAAAACAACATTATCTTCTCCACTTGGAACGATGAGGAATGATTAAAAAAACCGACAGAAAATGTACAAAATATCAGCGAAGTCGATTCAAAGTCGAATCTAACTCGTATCGCTCAAAAGCGTGTCGTCCGTTGGCATACGATTGATATTATCGCCTGTTTTGTCGTGGTAAATATGATTTCATTGTCTTACACAATCCGTTAAGTGAACGAGTATAATTTCCATTCAAATTAGAGCCATAGACACAAGAGATATCATCACAGTAAAATTTTGTAAAGAAAATATTAATTATAGTAACATAATTATGCAATCACATAAATTTTCTGAATTTATACACGTTCCCAAACCACGTTCTTTCTTTTATAATGAATTCTTGTAATTTCGGTAATCCCAAATTTGGTTCTTTAAATGATCTTTAAAGAATTTATGGAATCGAACAGGGAGTTTTTTGAGGAAATCAATTCAGTACAAAAACTGAAATTTTAGAGGAGGAAAGTAAGAGGCTTTGAGGTCTTGATGTTGCTTCCGCCTATAGAGTAGCTGTGCAGCATTCCGGCTCCCTCCGTGAATAAGGAATCGAGTCGATGCGATACACAATATCATGAAATAATTATATATTCATATAACTTATGTTGGCCAGTGGTGAAATCATGGTTTAAAAATTATCGGAACTCATCGAATTTATGTACGAAATGTGCATTGAATTTTTTAGAGAAATCAATTGTGAAAATTTTCATAATTTAATTTCTCCTAGTTTATAAAGGAACTATAAATGAACTTGTAGGATAGTAGGAAGTACTTTCCAATAACTTCGTTTAATAACATTATCTGAAAAAAGTATTAAGTAAGAATTAACTTCGCCCTGACCGAAGCAAAGCATATGCTAAGCATCCGCATTCGTTGTAACGATCTTAAAAGGTAAGCGTGCTACTCCCACTATTGCGTCATGACCAATTCACTAACTCTATAAGCCCGTTACTGAAGTCTTGGATATAAATTTGAAATAGTTAATAAATGGTTAATATTTATTTTAAAATCGTTTATCGTGGCAATAATGGCGACGACTCTACACTATTTTCCTGTAACTGGAATTTTGCAGCCAATGCGGAGATCCCGTTGGGTTTTTTTAATCGAGTCAGAAGCGAGTTCTGAGTCGAAATATAAACATTCTTTTGCAACCATATCATACCTTATTTCATGCAATCTATAGGAAGATACAAATTAACTATACGCTATTTTCTTAAGTGTTAAGGAAAAAACTTTATAAAGAAATATTAAAATTTATCATTTTCTCAACAAATGTTTTAATAAAAGACTATCAATGAGGTGTTGCACACCTTTGTGAGAACTTCATTTTTCGCATACATCACTTTAGGCAGAATAACCACAAGCATAACCTTCAATAAAATCAGGAAAAAATAATGAGAAATCCCAAAGTGACCTTGTTAAATATCACTTTAATGCAATTAAGACGATGTAGGAATGAAGCATGTTTTAAATTGCAAGGTTATCATTTTTATGATAGTATACGATATACAACAATTTAAGAAAGAAAAAAAAGGCTAAAAAAATAATACGAAATTATACGATATAACCAAAGAATAACGATCTAGAATTCAGTGATGTGAATTAACTCAGAATTAAGAAAACCATAAAAGTTCGGTCGATTTTAAAAAATTCAGAAGATAAACAAAAAAAAATAACAGCAATAACAACGAGAACAATAAAACACAATCAATAAAAAGGCCTTACAATTCAAACCTTAACACCGTCACCACCACCACAAACACTACCCACTCGTTCTCCTCCCCTATTCGAACTCCTTCAATCATTCTTTCCCTCTCTTCAGCCCCACGCTTCCAAAACCGCTCAACAAAACAACTTACGTCCAGTCTTCCATTCGACCACTTTTTCACTTGGCCACTTTTTCTTACCGTAGTTGCTCTTGTGATGATGCTGATGCTGATGCTGATGCGCTCCCAATGCAGAATTGTGCACTTTTGTTGGAATCCGGTAACCGGATTCGTAGTAGTTGTATTGATTGTAAGTGAAACGCATTTCTATAGGATATGCCCAAAAGATTACACTTCAATGTTTCTGTGGATTTTTGCACGTTCGAGAAAATTATCACTTGTTAAATTCTTATCAATATTCTTTTATTTATTTTTTTTATTTAATTTTTTAATTTTTTTTATTTTTCTTCTTATTTTTTATTTTTTTTTTAATTTTTTTTGTCTTATTTTTTTATTTTTCTTTTGTCTTTGTCTTTTTATTTTTTTTTGGATTAATTACGTATTTTGAATAGTTGAAAATAAATGCGTTTGTAATAAAATTATTGTATAATTTTTCTGATCATTGATTTTTTAAATTTTAGATAAATTATTTGTGACACAAAACGAAAATTGGCGAGTAAATACATTGATAAAGTCTGCAGAAAAGAGTTGAAGGTTCCTATGAAATCTTTAAAAATAATAATATTATTTAATTAATATATCCATATACATTCATCTTAGGAAAAATACTCTTCTCTTATTTTGATATTTCTTCAATTTATTTCCTGATGTATCTGAGTATCTGACGTTATATACATTATAGTTGTTGTTCTTGTTGCTGTTGCCAATTGCACGCAACACAACCTGTCATCCGACCGATAATTGTTGCAACTTTTATATGTGTTCAGATACAAAGTTCAATTCAACTAAATGCGAAATGAATGTATGCTGGCAAAAGGAAACTTGTTACAATCACAAGAGAAATAAACAATTCAACACCAAAAGCACCAACAACAAAATAATATTAATATAAAAAGTAGTATATATTCCGCATATTTTTCGTTTAACAAACGTTGTAGAGAAAACATTGATTTCTCGAAAATTAAGCAGAAATTCTGGATTATTCTCGTTTACAACGAAAAATAAGTTTTTTCAATATTTTTTATTCTTAATTCTTCTTTCATAAAAAATCTTCTTCTCTGTAATATAATATCCTCACAATCGTTGTGGACTCGTGTGCCTTGAATTTCAAGATTCCAATATGTATTCCAGTTTATCGTCACTCTCATCGTTCTGGGTTATCTTGCGTTTGTTTTTGTAGATGACGGTAAAATTTGAATCATAAAATATTTGAACAGATTTTTTAAATTACGAAGGTATATGATTTTTCGAATCAATATTAAAGTATTATACGATAATTTAGCAACTAAAATATAACGTAAAAATAATGAATAAGTTCATAAAAAAATTGATTGAATTGTTGAGAATAAAAGTATATAAATTCTTTTCCGCGCAAACGTTAATATCTCGAGTAACGATTTATTTTTGGACTACAGTATTTTTAAAATACTTAAAATTTATTCAGCCGGTTATTCCGAGAATCAATACAGATCAAAAATTAATTCTGTCAAAGTTTTGATTATTTCCTTAAAACATGATTTAATTATCAATAAATTGGCATTTTCTTTAAAGATTATCGTTATTAATAAAAATACTGAACTTAACAATTAAAAGGATCAAGACAAATTTATGTGTCGACGAAATTCACTTGATTGAAATGAAATACATTTTACGGGTACGCTTTGCTTAACATGGCCCAATAATTTAACCTCCTCCTTGATTTCCGCGAAAATTCATAAGAATCCTTTATTTTTAGAGAAAATAAATATTTACACAAGAATCGAGTCGCATCAAAACCGAAGCAAAACTCAATCATCTCAATGATTGATAAGGACATCTCAATGTTTTAAATCATTGAAATTATCATTAAAATTATAATTTTAAAAATAATTTGAAAATCCAAATAGTATAAATCGAGACACAATTTGCTCAGGAGCTCCTCTCGAATATCACAAACGTATTTAAAATGGAAGACTTGCACAAAAAACAAATTTCTTTTCTTAATCACATGTAGAATTATTTTGATACATAAGTTTCCAACGAAATTAATAATTTCTCATAAAAAAGATAAAGTCACATTTGAAAAAATATCACGTCTGTTTTTCTAGATGCATTTAAAGTGTTTGTATTCATTAGTGAAGATACTTCATTATCAAGTTATGCTTCTGCCGGCTTGTTCAAAATATTAGGAATCGAGATAGAAATTTTAAAATTATTTCTCATTTTGTATTTGAACCGTGTTTCTGACGTAGTGAATTATTGAATTGCCATAATTATTGTGTGTTATATTATTATGTTGATAATTCAATCTTTATTCTAAAGATTTTGGGAAATTATTTCTCCCATCCACGCCGAGAAACTCGTGCCTTCTCGAAATATTTTCGTGCTTCAAACGTGCCTCAGCACCCTGTGTATTTCTATAGAATGAAAGAGTAAATGCTTTTAATCTTAAATGTATCTAATTCTTCTAATACTGTACTCTTTAAAGGATTTTGAGAGTATCGAATTTGAAGAGAATTATTTGCGATGTAGGCGCTTTAGAAACTAATAGAGGAAGATTTATTTTAATATTTTACACGTATTTTTTTATGTCTAAACTTTGACATAATAAATATAAAAAACAGGATTTTCCTCAATAATTTTTTAAAATTCCTTTCGTTAAACTCTAAAGGACTTTTACTACGAAAATTTTTCTCTTCCCTTTAATGTTTTTTGCACAAAATCGATTTCATTAAAAATTCAATAAATAAGTGCTTATTGAAAAAGCTTTAACTCTTGAATTCAAGAAAACAGAAATATTTTCAACATGAAAAAATTAAACTAAAAATTATATCAAATTTCTTGTTTTTCAAAACTATTTATAGGTTTCATAAAAATATACAAAAACTGCTTGATGCGCATAATAATTAATTAACTTCAATCAAATCCGTGGAAGAAAGACAGCATTTTTTTCGTGCAATTAAAAAATAATTTGACGTATTTGAAAAACTGTTTTAAATGTTGACGTAAATAGCGTGAAAAAAGAATCTAAACTTTTAATAACGATCAGATACTCTTTATTTGTGTTAAAATATTTTATTAAATTATTATGTCATTCATTTTATTATTTATTTTATTTCTTGTTTATCACAGATTCATTTTTAAAAAAATATAATTTTTATTTTTACATTTTTTTCTACACTTCCAATTAAGTTTTAAAAAATTATGGTATATGTGAATTTTTTGTTTTTGATATTCTACACCCTTTAAAAATTCTTGACAAATCAATTTGAAGGACAACCAACAAGAACTTTCAATGCAATCGAAACGAATTGAAATTTAAAGTCACTGTGAAAAATGTGCGTAAGTCGCCTTTAAATCTTTTGCGGCTTGCATAAATTTCAATAAAAGCACCAACCGATCGCTCACTTTGAGATCGATGAACTAACAAAAAGTTGATACGTTTGCTCGTATTCGTATTTATAATAATTGAAAACAAAATTGAGCATCGACAGTATACCGATGCCAATTACAATGCCGACGTAGTACCGTCAACAATTGACACGATGACGACAAAACGATGAGATACGTCGACGACAAAAGACGAGCAATGCAAAAATACGCGATAGTATGAATATCAAGAGTTGAAAAGCATTAATCGAACATCCGTTGAGAAGCTAGAATGGCAGAGAGAAAAAGTCTACAGGAAAAAAGATGTGCTCTTAAAAAATCCCATGCAAACGCAACTCTCTGAGGTTCTCTTCAGATATAGCAAATATGTGAACCAATACATACAATACAATTAATACACTATACAATATTTCCTCAAAATATTTGATATGAAATTGTCAAATCAAAAATCAAACCAAAATAAATTTTTGTTAGAACCATAAAGGCTAGTAATAACACTAAGAGTAGTGGTAGTAGGTGACAATAGTTGTAGTAGTAGTAGAAGTAGTGGTTGTAGTAGTAGTCGTAGTGTTAGTAAAAGTTCCCGTAGTGGTAGTAGTCGTTGCAGTATTAGTAATAGCAGTACTATTAGTAATAGTAGCAGTAGTAGTAGTACTGGTGGTAGTGGTTTACTTTTTTTTTGCTCTAGCTGTAGCTGTTGTTGTTGGTGTAATTACTGAAATTAAGACTGTTCGTGCTAAGCATACGATTCGGGAATCGTGGGGATAAACAAAAAAGAAAAAAGGCAAACGAATAAATGAGTTCGAGCCGGTTATTCAAGAATTATAAAAAACTTCAAGAATTAAATTGAATCTGTGAAAAAATCTGACTAGAAATCAGTACCATGACAATCTCCAACTGTTTTGCAACTACATTATTATTTCACTTTCGCCAATTGGGCAAATAAAACTGTCAGACTCAAAACTATATGCTGAAATAAATGTTTTTTAATGAAATTAATATCATATTGAAACAAGTTCAGAATAGGTGACCAGATGCGATTGTTTTGGGTTTTTTGACAATATATTTTACATTTAGAAACAGAAATAACTATACAAAAAAATTTTATGAATATAAATACGAATTTTATGAAATTACATAAACACCGTAATATACCATTTGAAAGGTAAAAAATACGATTTTTAAAAACGTATTTTATACTAATGATATACAATGAACATCTTTCAAAAGACAGTCACTGTTCTGATAACTCCCTTGATTATCGAGATATAATGTTGTTTTTTTATTAAAACTTAAATGATCTTGAATCCAAAGATCCAAAAATCCTCCACAAAATATTTAGTTATTTCCGTTTATAACGGTGAAATTTAACGTTAAACAAAAGATTAAAAAACTGAGCTGATCACCTATTTTGAATCTATACCATTATATTTAATTTGCATTATCTAGCGCGTCTGCCCACTAATGGGTACCTAGATAACAATAATAAAAATAATTTTTGGCTTAACAATTCTTAGTACGTTAGTTCTATATCTGGATTTATCATTCGTCTTTTCAAATATTTCGCGATTCGAATTATTCTAATACAATAACAATTACTGTTTTAGAATTATTTGATAAATATATAAGAAATAGAAGAAAACAATTCAATGAAAGTCAAACAGATGACAACTACACTGCTACAAAGACCTCGTAGATAAGTAAAAAATGATAACAGACTATACGTTACAAACGCTTATATTATGAAAAAACTTTATTATCATTTGATAAGCAGCTGGTTTTCGAAACGATTACGAATAAGCATGCAAACACATTTGCAATGGTAAATATTTACCTTTCGTAAATCCTAAGCTAGAAGAACAAAAAATCGATAGTTCAAAATATCAGAATTTTTCCTAATTCTTAGTTACCAATCTCTTCAAAGCGATCTCTAGTGATTTTTTTCATCACTAATGATATTTTTTCATTATAACGTAATGGGAATAAATTTCAAATTTCGAATTTATTTCTAACTCCTTGAGAGCATTAAGGAAGTCTAATTTAAATGTTGCTGTCACACCAACGAACAAAATTGTAAATAATTAAAGATAACTGAAGATAATTGGAAACTGAAGTATACCCTACACTCGTAATATAATCTTATGACATGAATGCATTTGTTAAAGTTAGCATCTGGGATCGTACATTTTCAATTTTAGCTTCGAATTTTCTTTACAAACTGAGGAACTGAGCTATAAGTACCGATAAGCTTGCACCACTTGGCTAAGACTACTTCTAACGCTAAGCGGCCTGTAGAGGCAGAGAATATATGTAAGAGACCTTATGGGAACAACCCTCTCTATTGTCACTGTGACCATAGTTAGAAGGGGTTGGATCACGCCCATTTTTTGGAAAAATAGTTTTGTCTTATTCACCTTAATGGTGAAATCGAATATAAAATCTCACCTTTAAATACCCTCGGCAGGCTAAAGTATTGAAATATTAACACAAACAAATCATTATTAATTCTAGAAATTATGCGTAGCGCTGGTCCGATTTCGCTCATTTTCATTCATTGAGAATGTAGAGAATATTCTTGCCAAATTTCATGGCAAGCTTTTAAAACTATGTTTTTGACAGAAACGCTTAATTCGAAAACATAATTGCAATTTCAAAATTACGCTCATATCTCAGAATTTTTACTATAAAAACGATTTTGTAGTTACTAAAGAGAGAACGTCTCTTATTCGGTTTTGCCCATTTTCAATTACATTTTCATGGCAAATTTCACCTCGATTTCCGTTCGGCTGAAATCGTGATTTCCACACACAGACAAAAGAGGGGCGTTGCTAAATCGATATGCGAAACTGCATATATTCTTACCCAGAATCACTCAGGTGTTGATTCTGAGTAAGATTCTGAGTAATATATATACTTTTCTATATATCCACCATACTTCCTATAATGCCTTACAAACGTAAGGAGTATGTGAATATATAACCCCTCTTGAAATGCAAGCTGTAGAAATATTTACCAATAGTATTTCAACGCAAAAAATTAACGGGTTTTTTTAATTAGCGCGAACCACGCACATAGTTTTTTTAATCAAATTATCAAGATGTTAGGCTCTTATTGTTAACACTTAATTTTATTTGATTATTTAGAAGTTGGATTTTTAATTTTTGATTTTTATGTCGTTCTGTCTGCTTATAAATTGATAAATATTTAATTTTTTCTAGAATTTGATACGTTTGTTTGAACAAATTTATTCTTTAAACTTTATTGTTTACCGATGTGTCGTATCACATTAATTTCTTAATAAACCACATTTTTTTCATATAAAGAATGTATTTCAATACATTTTCGTTCTAACTCATAAAAACAATTTTCTAACGAAATCAGTAAGATTGAGAAAAAATTGAAACTGTCCAAATTATTTCAATACTTAGGAATACCTTGTTTAAGATCTTTACACATTCTTCTATAAAATTTTGAAATCGCTTTGGATGCCAACTTCGTAATCAATTATGTACAAAAAAATTTTCAAAACATTTCCGAAAGGATTTCCTTCGTGGATTTATGACCGTTGTAACTTTTTTTTGTTTTCAAATTACAATTTTTTTTGGTAATTAAAATTAATTTTAAGATATTTTGAGTTAATTCAGAAAATAAAATAAGAATAATATTATCAATTGTTCTGTGATTATATGGAAAAATCCCGAACAAATGAAACATCGTATAAATAATTGTTATTTGAGATGACTACACCAACAAAAACAACAACAATAACAGTATTATATGTAGTGGAAGATGGCATCAGAAGTTTAAAATTGACATGATCGCAAACAGTAAGCAACAAGTTTTGGTTGAAAACAATTACAAACAATTCGGCGCACTCAGTATTCAGTATTCGACGCTATTTAATAAGGCTTGTTAATAGGTTCGGGCCATAACCTTGAACTACACCGAACTGAAAAAAGTAATAAAGCAATGTTGCTTCTGAAAAGCTTGTCGAAAACAATAAAAACACATTAAAAGGAAATAAAGTTCAACGCTAAGTTACAGATTCTACTGGAACGCAGTAAATTAAACGCGAAGATACCGTGATATCGTGAATAACGCAGCGTAGCAGAATTCGGAGCAGCATGTAGTAGGGTATAATTTAATCCATTTTCCTGAAGCGAACTTCATAAAATGTTATAAATTATACATACGGCTCTGGCTGCATGCAGTAGCGGTAACAGCAGACGCATCAGTAACAGCAACAAATGCGGCAACAATAACGACATCAATTTTTTGTATCAAAACAACAACTAGTACAGATCGGTAGTCGTTGGTTGTAATTTTTAATTAGAAGCGATTTACAAAGAACAAAAAAATTTTTTTACTGTAAATATTTGTTTCACTTGTTCAATATTAATCGTTCAAGTGGCAGGATAGACGAACACACTGATTTGCTGAATCACTTACTCACTCACTCCGTCACTCGTTCCCACCAGAATTCGTGTGACGCCAGAAACGGGCACTAGGATTGTATAGTGGAGTTATCGACTTGTAGACGAGCAGTCGGTTAATTAAATCGTCAGTCGGTCGCCTATTGATAACTGGATATATTGTCATATATCGTGATTCAGCATAACGCGTTGACTGTTGATGCATCGCGCGTCATTATCATCCTTAAGGCTCTGGTACAGATTTAATACCTGAGTCTAAGAAGTCAAATAGTAAGCAATTCTCGACCTTGAAAAGCGGTGTCACTAAATAAGCAAGCAATTTATCAGATTTTTTACTTTGCTGATCAATTGTACCCGAGACAATGAAAGCCATCACAGCGAGTTCAATGAACGCTCAAAAAAATTTCTCATTCTTAAAAAAGCCAAAAAAATATATAAATAATTAAATTTCTTAAAAAGAGAAATAAGGAAAAAATATAAAATAATAATAATAATAATAATAATAATTATGATCATAATTATAATTATAATTCAATTAATTAATAATAATAATAATTATAGTCTTAATTATAATTACAATTATAATTATAATTATAGTAGTAATAATAATAATACTAATTACAATAATAAATATAATTATAATTATAAATATAATAGTAATAATAATAATAATAATAATAATAATAATAATAATAATAATTATAATTTATTTATTTATTTATTTATTTCATACATCATCCATATATCCCAGATGTTAATAACGGTAATTAGGCGAAGTGAAGACAAGCCCGCAATTATCTGAAGAAAAACGACAAAAAATGTCTCCATAGAATATTCGCACATTAGTATACACTTGTTTGATGTTCATTTCTTGCTGCCTATTCGTTTATTAGGGTAAGGTGAAAAATACCTCCACCCTCAATTATGCACAATTTCTTTTCACTTCGCGAATTTCGATTTGATCCTATCAATATTTGCTGTTATTGCAAACACTAAAGTTTCGATTAAACATATTCTAACTTCTTTGAGGTGTTGATGAATTCCCCCAGGCTGTAATACCGCGTCATATTTGGAACTCGGCAAAAGCAAATAAGGCTTGCCGCTCGATATCTATATTCCTGCAGTTTCCCAATTAGTGTAGCATATCTGCAATTTTCCTTAGCTTTTCCCGGAAGGTAATCAATGTGATCATTCCATTTCAAGTTGTGATACATCCATACTCTAAAAAATATAAATGAATGTACTTGTTCAATTGTTTCTGAACATGAGCATGTCACGCCCTAATCAACATCAACGCCAATAGAAACATGACTATTTCTGTATGAACACTGCATTTCATGAGATGTGATTCTAATATTATGTCTCGATATCTTAGGGTCTCTGACATGTAGAAAATTCTTTTTCCCGACATTTAATATGACAAACTCTTGATCGTGAGACTAGCACGTGGCTACGTCTAGCTCCCCTTGCGTAATCTTTATTGTCTCGTTAAGATTATTATGCATCACAGCAATGGCACAGTCATCAGCGTACATGAAAATATTACTTGTTTTTAATTATTTAATCACATTGTTTGAATATAATACAGAAGGAATTGGGCCAAGCTTCGACCCTGGTGGGACATCACATATAATGGGATTATCTATTCTGATCAATCTTTTATTTTAACCCAAACGCTAAACATTCATTTTTCCTTTAATCTGTTTGTTGGTCTTTTATTCCACCTGTACTTATAGAGAAGGACCCATTTCCTCCAGCATATTAAAGGAGACGCGGCAGGTATCAGAACGAATATTTGTATTCCTGCTCAGAATAATGTCGATTCAGCCATAATAAAGACCATTTATGTTTGTTTCCCGCCCATTTCTATGGAGTGATATTATATAAGAGCAACATTTCGGCTAGATAAATGTGGTATTAATAGAATCGCTGATTATTAGAATCAATCTATAAATTTATATTACGAATGTAGGGTATATGTATTTCGGCCAGACCGAAATTTAGCATTCTTACTTGTTATCTTATTCATTATTTACGGATTAAACTAGCTTATTGATAAATATGGCGACTCGTTGGTTAATTTTTTTATTCCCTAGATATTTTACTTATGCATGTATTGCAATTAATTGTAATTATTTTCGATGTTTAACTTTTCTTCGCAAATATTTGACCGTTCATCACCCAAACAAATTACAAACCATTAGTTTTAGATGCTTCTCTCACCAGCCAGACAGATTTGCGGTTTATTATGGTTAGCTGATCATTAAAATAAATCGGCGAATTAATTTCGTCCTTCAAATTTCCCAGTGTGCCAATTGTCAATTTCTCCCTCTCTCCAGCTTTCTTCATTAGCTCTTGCTTCGATTTTAATGAGAGGAATTTTACGATTATGTAAAAAAAAAATTTTTATACCCTACACCCAACCGGATAGGGTATATGCACTTACATCTTCCCTTTGTAACCCAATAAAGGAGGCGTTGCATGTATGGAAATGTATATCAGAATAATTTCCTGAGTCAATTTAGCCATGCCCGTCCGTCGGTCTGTCTGTCTGTCTGTCTGTGTGTCTGGGGAAATCACGATTATAGTCGAAGGGAGGGAAATGTCGACATGTAATTTGGCACAAATATTCAACGTCGTCATAGGCTGTTTGGGATTGAAACTTCATTTCATTTTCATTATATTTCAGTTTCTAATGCTTCTATGTTTTCGAGTTATAGACACGCCCCCTATATCATGTGTGGACTTTCTCGACAAAGGTTGTGTTGAAGATGAGTTAGTAGATCTAAATTAAAAAAGAAAAGATATATACATACGTCCGCATATTAGAATCAGACTGTAAGTGTATGTTACGGGTGTAAGGTGTATAAGCTTCGGCGGGACCGAAGCTCTTACTTGTTTCAGCCTTTGTATGACTCTTCGATATCTGCAATTCTTACGTCAACTTTAGAGATGGTGAAAATATTAAAGAAGACCGTCATCACATCCTCTTCGCTCCTTTAAATATGTTTTCAATATCAATATGTTTGTCTATGCTTTTTTGCTCGAGTATTCCAGTTGCTCTATGAGCCAACCCTTAAGGATGTTTTTTCCCACTATATCTGAGACCTATTTTAAACGGCTCAATCTTTCTAACATGCCTTAGAGATGTGATGACCCGTTCACTTATCTGTCTCATTATAATATTTTTGATTTCTTGATCTTCAACTCCGACTTGATCTCAGAAGATTCAGTTCTCAATGTTCTAACACCTTTTTCAAGCGCAGTAAAGGTAAGAGCCCTCGCACGAATAATAGAGGTTTTATTTTCCTCTATCATCGATGTGAAATTAGTTCTCTGCCTGCAGATATGACATATCCATTTCAACTTATTGCCACCGCTAATTCAGTTATAGGTGTTTTGAGAGACAGAGGGAGCTATGCAGGTTTAACGGATAATGTTTTAACAGGTAATAAAATCTTCCATTGCGGGGATGGGTCACGACACAACATTTTCCTCTCTTTTCCGTTCACTTAGTTGATGAAAAAACTGTAGAGATTTTCTTTATCCAACTATTAATTACATTAATTAATTTCAAGACATTTCTGAAAGACTTTAAAATTATACATCGATCCAACCGTCACACTTTAATAACATTTTTCCCTTTCCCATCCCTTAATAACATATTTCCCATTCTTTAATATATTTCGTTTCATATATAATAATAATAATTATTATTATTATTATTATTAAAAAAACAAAAGCAAATTATGTCATGATATTCATTAATATATCATTTTATATAAGAAATAATTAAAATATAAGAAATAATCAATTTGGACGTATTAAAACGAAAAGATCATGAAAAGGCAAAATCGGGTTAAAATGAAAACATAATCCACAATTAATAAATACTTACGAACCCGAATAAATACACTTTAGACTTTACGGTGTGGAGCAACAAGCAAATAAGACGAATGTCGTAATAATTCAATTAAATTTTATCAGTGCATTGACCCAACGAAATTGGTTAGTACGATGACTATCACCAAATTAAACGCGAGAGAAGGCGAGGGAAAAATAAATACAAATAAAATTTTTTTATTAAATCGATCCCTGCTTTCTTTTAATTTATAAATTTTTCCAAAAAAAAATATTGACAATAACGAACACGTGCATTTTTTGTCTTCTCGCAGGACTCGTGGTATAGATTAAATATAATTCATCAATAAAATAAAATAAACGATAAATCGTAGTAGCAGGCTAGTCCAATTTAATACATCACATTTGTTCTTATGTCGGTTTCGAGATTTGCATCAACAATTGACTTGATGAGAGATACATATATTTGTTTCATCGATCAATAGTTATGGATAACTACCAGGTTTCTACTACCAGGTTAAAAAAATTTAAACCATCTCAAAAAACACGTACAACAGATAAGACAAGTTTAGGTTAAGGTAGGTCTTTAATACGAGTTTTAGTTGACCCGGTAGTTCGAAAAGAAATCTGCTGAGCAGTCAGTAGTCGTCGAAAAGGCTATTGTGAAAGGAGTATATCAGAAAAGAATGCTTTAATTTTTATATCAATTGTTCCGTATATGTTATGCTGGATCTTCAACATGGCTAAGAAATATATCTTGATTTTTTCGTGTTTTCCAGAGTGAAACATTAACCCTTAAGGAAGTGTCTAGATCATCATAGTCAAACAGTAATCAGTGAAAAGTAACCGCAACATTTGACATCCACTGCATCGTCAAGTTATCGAAATTTTCTAAATGAAATACGTGGAGGGAGGTAATTGAAAATGCACTTCATTTAATAAAATTAACTCCTAGAAAATCATTGGGCTAAAAGAAAAAAATCAAAAGTCCCTAACGAGAAAGTCTCGAAACAACTAAATCCCGACATAATAGACACTGCTTTTAAGTACGCAGGAAAGGATTAATGCAAAGCATTTTTGTCCTCATGGAATCTGTATTGACCAAATTATAACTTCTGATATTTTCTCTCTGACAGGGAGGAGGGGGGAGAGAGGCAGAATGTGAATTCCCTCCGTTTCGGAGAAAGGAATCCAATCCATAGACTTGAGATTGCACTTTTTTCCTCTTTCCAAGGCTAGCTCAAAATCACGCAGGATCAAGAGAAAACAGAAGAGGTTTCTTGATCTAGCGATCAATCCTCGATTAAAATTTTTTTTCTGGGCCCAAGTAAAATGTAAATGCTGGATTCTACTAAGCCCGGCAGAACCTAAGAGAAACCATTGATTTGATCCTATCGTCTAAAGTCTGAAGGAGTGGTTAACCGATTGATTGCATTATTTGGATAGACAATTTCTCGATACAACTCCTTCTACAAAATCGTTGGTTTATCTATTAAAAGGCTATCAAGGGTTTATCTATTAAAATTTTCCTCAATAAAATTTATGTGTATTGGAAGCCACACCTCTCAAAAGAATTCTTTCAAAACCGAATTGAAAGATTGCATTTATAAATTCATATTTTAATTATTTGCCATAAATGGCCAAAATGAGAACTATGTGAGATTATGTGGTATACTCTGAAAATCAAAGATAATAACTACTAAAACTTGTTGTTGGTCTTTTAATAATTACTAAACATATTTTTATCACTGCGATTAATTGGAATTGATAGAAGTATTTCAAAGACTCTAACAAAAGTTTTCCCTGATATTTCATCACATTTTATCCCAAACTTTCAATTATAATTCTTATCAATAAAAGCACTGTCTGCCAGAAATTTCTGAATTATATAACAGTTAAAACGTTGATTGCAAATATAAGAACCAGTATAATCATTATTTTTTTAATTCTCTTTAGGGTGTGTTTAAAATTTCAATCTTCAATTTTTATGACGCATCGAATGAATTGTTTCTAATTGTTGTTTCACTTTGTTATTAATTTTTTTTTTCAATGTTGTTTATTTATACAACTTTTATTACTTTCAAAAAGAGAGTTAAATGATTTTATTAACAATACATTAATTTTGTATTTTAATATTCTGTAGAGAGCTAACATTTTATTGTTCTATGTGAGAAGAGAATATAATTTTCGATATTGTTTAATCTAAAGCATTCGTTTTAAGAGGATAACATTGCAAAAACAAGTTTTATTACTTTTAATTTAAAAAATTGAAAAAAGAAATATGCTTAACCGACTTTGATAATTTTTTTTTATAAATGAATCTTAATTTGTTATATATATTTTATTCTTATTGTACGTAAGAATTTGTAAATTCATTATATAATTTATTTTGCCGTTTAAAATTTATATAGCGTCCCAAATTTATACGTTTTTCTCTGTAAGCTCTATTACCACCATATATGTACGCTTTTTATGTATCTCTCTCCCTTTCTCTCATTGATTTTCACTGGTTTACCTCTCCCCCCCACCGCTTCCACAACCTTTCAAATTATGTTTCTACTTCAATTTGTTTAAAAGCAATTTAAAAAATTAAAAATATTTCTGAAAAAGGCAATGAAATTTTTTTTGATCATTACTTAATAATTTCGGTATTTAGTTGTAAATTTGATTGTGCATTTTGAATACAGTCTACAATGAAAGAATGAAACACAATCTACATTTTCTTTTAAGGTGCTAAAGCCTTTTTTTAATACTTTAATTCCAAAAGATTTCTGATAACCAAAATTATTCACTTTTTATTTCCTCCGGAGTGACCCTCCGGTGGCCACTAGTAATAAGAAGCGATACATAGTTTCCTATCTGTAATTTTATGCTATAAAGCTTGAAATTTTATAACTTTAGTTTGATATATAAAATAATTTTTGCATTTAGAAAAGAACTATTGTAGCCGTGGAGCTTGAACTTTTGAGAATTTCGACTCCACAAAAAATTATTCAGTAAACAGAAGTTTGTCTTTAAATAAAGTCTACAAATTACGACATGCAAATGTTTCTTAAGAAATTTAATTTGGTTTAACATGGTTCCTCTATAATGCATGCAGTGCTTCATGGTGTAGTAGCTTGCAGTTTTATATGGTTTATATGCTTTTATTATTCCGTTATTCAACTGCTTTAGTTGCCTTTCAACCTGCATCAACTTGTGAATAGTATGTAAATTCTTATACTCTTTTCCCCAGATCCTGAAAACGTTTTATACCTTTCCTACAATTACGAAAGTTCATTTTTTACTGGAGCAAAAACTATTCATTTACTATTTTGTTTACTATTAAACTATTTTATTTACTATTAAAACATTTTATTTACTATTTTGTTAAGTTAACTATCAATTTTGTTAGTATTTTATTTTATTTACATATTTTTATATATTTCTTCTATTATAATACGATTTTTTATTTACACTGTAAGCTTAATTATTCCTCCGAAACGTTTCAATAAAAAACGGTTTGCAATTTTATGTAAAATCTTCAGAAAGCACTGAGAAATCAACCTCTCTGTTCTTGCAGTATAAGAGATGAAATATATATACATATATATGTACAAAATATATAATTATCTCACTAAGATTTGAGAACGCTATTGTTCATAATTTATCACTATATACGCGTTTATATTACAAACACGTTTTTCGACTATAAAGTTTTAAGATTTGCAAATTAACGAGAGCGCAGCAGTCGCGTTCCAATTCCAAGAAAAATCTCTTCGAAATTTGAACATTTTATTTAGAGAATATAAAACAACGTACAAGCCCCCAAAAAAGCCTAAAAATGATCTCATATGTTTGTTGATGATCGGTCTGCTGATGTAGAATAAATATTTAAAAAAGCACATAAACATTTGCCACGTGATTTCTTCAAAATAAAAACATGAAATTTATTAGCTCACAGCTCTCGGAGAGCCGACAATAAAACAAAAGCAACAACAACAAGTAAAAAACAACAACAACATCATGGTAATTAAAAGCGAAGAGAATGAATGAACTTAATTCTCGAATAATCCAAAATTTAGTATTTCTTTTGTTTGGAGCCGAAAAGCTGAATAATTTTGAATCTGAGTTCTTGAGACTTTTACGAAATTTCCTGTGCGTACATTCGGTTTACAACATAATATATTTTTTGAATAGATTTTTTTCACATCAAAAAGAATTTGAAATTGTTATTTTCGCATTTTGTCGCTCACCGAATATTGGCAATGGTGTTGTTGGCTTTTCCCTCTGTGGCATGGGCTAATTGTTAATGATGCTAACAGGCGTGTCACGCTCAATAAACAAAATTAAATAAATTATACAATCAAATTATACAACAAAAAAGCCCGATCCATTTCATTACTAAATTCAAAATTTTTAAAAGAATAAACTTGAAAGTGCATTTTTTACTCTTAATCTTTAATTAAACTTTAATTAATCTAGACATTTTTTTGGTGCAAGATGCATATGTTGGTGCCACGCGCAGCATTATTTCAGCCTATTCATTTCGTTTTGCTTTTTTATTGAGATTATAAGAATTCTTTTAAATATTTTTCTTTTAATTTTTCTTATCGGTAGAGACTCTCATCTCAGAACGTTTCTTTTGCATTTCGAAATTAAATTAATCTGAAATTTTTTCTACTTTATTCTTGTCTGATAGATATCTTTTGCTTGTTTGTGTATGATCTTTTTGCAAAATGTATTTTTTTTAATTATTTTTCTTTCACTGACTTTTACTCCAAATTTAGGTCATTCGCATTTTCGTAACGACATCTGATTATTTCGTTTATTTATTCTTCAGGTTATACATGAGTAAATTTGTATGTGTTCTCCCCTTCTCTCTCTCTCTCTGTCTATCTCCTCATTTGAGTTTAACGAGTGATTGAGATCTAGCGATTGATTTAAGCATTAACGTAAGAACAAGTCTACAATTTTCTGTGGCTTAGTTTTGCTCATTTTTGGGTTTTGCTGGCAGCCAAGTTTGGGAAATAACAAAATAAAATTTCTCATTCGTTCCTTGCAACGCTGCTTCACGGATCTTGGAAATCTGCCAAGTTTTGCAATAGGCACCTAACAATTGTGTACTTTTATAAGAAATTTCTTCCTAGTGATTGCCGCAATGTGACAACGTCTAAGCATCTGTCAAGATGCTATGGTATGGTATGGTTTCTATCATGGTGAAGTTAACCAACAAGCAATATATCACTGTAATTAAAAAGTTGCTATCAAAACTTTGAGTCGATTATCGAAATTTTACTCCAATTTTCGATCGTGATAGTCGTTTGGCATAGCTCATATGAATGTATGTATGTGCTATAGTAGACAAATTAGGCTTAATATGTTTAGTATTCAATGTGTGATTGACAATGAGCTGACGAATCTTCGATTGTACTTTGTTAATTTTATGTTATGTCTTTGTTGAAAAGTACTCCAGCTGAAATTCATGAAACTGCTGTTTTTCCTTCCAAGTAGAGGTTACAACGAAAAAACGAAACCCCTTTTGTCTGAGGTCACATTCCCTTTCTAGTGTTTGTTGAAAGTGTCTAAAGTAAAACTTAAAACAAACATGTTCTACAGAAGACAAAACATTTTATTACACATCCAATGCATTCGATGACTACCAAACTGGCGTCTCTCAATTACATTTCATATAAAATTAATATAATATATTTACTTTCAAACAATTGGTTTTATTGATTTCGTTCTTAGTTTTCATATTGTTTTCTTCATCATCATTTTATTTAAGCCTTAAACATTTCGATCGATGACAAGTGCAAAGTCCAGTCTCATTTCTCTCTCTTTCTCTCTCACTTTCTCACTTTGTTCATTCGTGCCTCTACCGTTTCATCCGTTGTGGTTCATTCATGCAATTGCTTTTTGCATTTTATTGAAACTTAAAAGTGAATAAATACAATTTTCAAACTCTTTTCTTCTAGAGCAACAAATTTTTATACAATTTTTGAATTTTTTAATAAGAAAAAAATTATTGCTCATCGCTTATCGCAGACGCAACGTCTGCTTCTTTTATGACCAAGTAATCTTTAAGATATTCATATATTATAAATCTATATATATTATCAATTACAATTAGTAATATATATTATCAATTTATTAAAAAACAGGTCCAAATTTAAAGCAAAAATATTAAAAATATGGAGTTTGAAAATAGTTAGTCAGCAAATATATTGAAAACAGTTCGAAGTTAACGATGTTGAAAAAAGTTGCATTTTATTATTATTATATATATATGCACATATGTCTAATTCAACTGAGCACAATGGGATTGGCTTCTTTTATCTGTTCCGATTTTATTACGTTATATGAACGTTGACTGTCTGCTATTAAAATTATGCGAAATGCTCGTAAGCAAACAATACATTAAATCAATGCGAGGACTGATTGTCGTAAATATCAGTCTCAAATATTCCTCATACTTACGAGATTATTGTCTAAAATAACAAAATGTAATCATTTTCTTGTTTTTATTTTGTTATTTCCCAAACTTGGCTGCCAGCAAAACCCGAAAATGAGCAAAACTAAGCCACAGAAAATTGTAGACTTGTTCTTACGTTAATGCTTAAATCAATCGTTAGATCTCAATCACTCGTTAAACTCAAATGATTGAACTATGCGAAATATAACCTTTGTTTTTTATAGGAATTTGACAGTTCATGAATTTTAGAATTTTTCAGTGAGATGTGGCAACTCCGTTGTTGTCCTTTAAAAATGAGAGGAACTCAAAGACGACGAAAAACTTACTAATTTTCTCGACGATATACACCGAATTTGGCGAGTATTTCACTTCTTAAGTGTCCCTTAAAATCGAATAGAAAAGAAACATGTAGAAAGTCTTTCTACAATTATCGCAACTAATGAATACAACAATAAAATAATTAAATTAATTTAATTTATTTATTTTATTTATTTAATTGTTATTTATTATTAATTTAAATTTTATAAGTTTTTGCATGAATCTGTTAATCATTGAAACTGGCAAAAACATTTAATAAGACACCTTATAAGACGATCTATTACAAATGTATTCGAATTAATCTCTTCCACTTTACTTCCGTTTCAATCGGTTACAGCACTATTGGGGAAGTACATTACAACTTGTGACGTCACAAGTCAACTATTTCCGCTTGCTTTATACAGTGTACTCATTAGATCTCTATAATGCACTTCTAAGAATTTCTCTACACAAGATTTCATATTTAAAAGTGAAATCTAGATATACGATATAAACACTCTCAAGCTTATGGCGAAAAGTGCAACGTAATTCTAATTAATAATGATTCTCTTTCTTTGTCATTGTCGTCGTCGCCGTCGCATGATTATCATTTTACTGTGTAGATACAAATATATTACGTATAATCGCAGAAAAAACGAGAGAAGAAGAAGAAACCAAATTAAGTTAAATTAATTTTACGTGAAGAGCGAAAAACAAAAGAACTCTTATATTTTTATCAATAACTTTATCTGCTGCACTGACTGAAAAAGATAGCGCCGGTGAATTTTTAAATGAAAATACATTTTTAAAGCGCCGGTGAATTTCTCGCAAAAATACACTCTAAATTAATCTGTCGGCTTCTTACACCTTTTCTCTCTCTAACTCTCTACAAGATTTCGCCTTACTCAATTATTCTACCCATCTTCTTCTTTCTATTTATTCCTCTCAACAGTACCGTTGATTAGAAAAAACAAAGAGCTAATTAACTTGGCAAGGTTGACTCCAATGCATCCTACGCAAGCGATTATGGCAATAGTGAAAAAAGTGACTACTCTATTATAATCCATCAACTTACTCCCATTTATACAATAGAGTATAATATGCTTTTCACGCCCACAATGCATGAACTGTGTTCCATACATATGAAAGGAAATGAATATGCCTCTTTCAATAATCACCTATGTTGCGTAATACAAAGGTATCTAGTAGAGGTAAACGCACATTTATGATAAAGGTAAATTAATTTTTCGAATCTGATCCATTAATTTGAAAGTATCCCTGACAAATTATCTTGATTTTCTAAATTCATACGGACCCATTAAAAAGTCACAGCAAAAGTCACAGTTAAGTCTTTACTAATTATCTTGTAATCGGGTCACTAGGGGACGAACAAATCCTATTCGTTTATTTGGATTTTTGTTTTATTCTCATATATTTCGGATTTTGGAGTCAGGATTAAAATTTGTTTTGTATGATAACCTGCTTGTTCTGCATTGGCGCATAAGATACATAAAATGATCATTAAACCGGCAAAGCTAAGTAAAGACTGAATTTAATTTCCATTCGCACATCGAACACACAAGCATACACATCTTTCATCCGTTACAAGTAGATAATACAATTAACATACCCTCCTTTTAATTGTAGAGCATAAAAGTAATAATTCAATGCAGAGAAGAAGAAAGGAGATAACAGAACCAATTTTGAGAAAATTCGAATTAAAACTATAATTATAAAAATAACGGTGGCGACAATATTAAGAACAATAGTGTTTAGAGGTCGTCTATAGGTAACAGAATTGTAATCTATGATGCTCCATACGCTTGTTATTGTTATTGTTGTTGTTATAATATTCCCTTGTGACAAATCAGATATGGGTTAGTTTTATATAAGCGTGTCATTGGCACAAGCATTGACAACGCGTGTACATTGACAATTTAGACAAGCTATCGTTTTTAAATTTAAAAATGAAACTTTCAAAATTATTCGATTGTAAAGTTGTTAAATTCAATACTCTTTGAATCTTTGTTGAAACAAAAAATTCTTATTTAAGATTAGGTAGTCCTTTTTATATCACGAATCTGTTTTAAGTTATAGTTTTTTGCAATTGTTCTTGGGAATCCTAAATAAGCAATTGTTCTTGGGAATATTAGATATTTTTGTCTGAAAAATATGCTAACTCTATCAATTTATCTTAAAATAAATGAGCTACTCTATTGTAGGTGTGCCAAGTTTTTATAACTATTTTACAGAATTTGGCAATTGAAAATTAGGTGCAGTTTTCGGTGCGTTTTTCACATCGTCGTTGCCTTTTAAATCCAGGTCTATAGAAAGAAGAATGAAGGAGGCTTTATATGGAAATCAAAATTGACAGACAATGGTGGCAATTTCGACTAGTTTCCGACTAGTTTAAAACAACGGTTTAAAGATCATCAAGGATCCTTTATATCGTCATTGAAGAAATCTTACCTCTATAATAAATATAACGTTTTTGCACACCTATTCCCAAATATGACGGTTTTTATTAAAAAGGAAAATTATCTTAATTGAAGGATTCTACGAAAGAAATGAAAAATAATTCTCGAGAACTAAAAAATAATTGTCTAAAAAGCTATTATAAATACATATCACAAGTATACGTATCAAATATAAGTACCAGATATGAGACTAAACATGTTGCAAAAGTGTGGAGTGAACCATCCGATGGTTTCCTTTTAAGAATAAAGGAATCGATAAAAATTTTGTAATAATTTTAGGGCTTATTTGAACACGTCGACTTTGGGATAAATTTCAATATAGCTGCCTCTGAGAATGACTGTTTCAGAAAGCCCTTTTAATTCGAAGTATAGAGTAATAAAATAAAAGTTATTTCTTACTCTATGGTTGAAGTGAGCGTTTTAATTAGCCAAACGTAAGGTCCAAAGTTATCACATAAATTGGGAATTATGTAGGAGCGATACTTAATAGTGATAATAATTTCATTAGAACTGAATTCTTCGCGATGAGCATGACGAAGAATTTATCTTGCGATTTTGCTATAAAATCCGTAATTTCAATGACCAATCCAATAAAATACTAAATGAATATAATGTTGATGTCAGCGACATGCTACTAAAAAGTTGACATTTCGAGAACAGAATCATCTCTATGGTATCAATAGAAATCTGACGAATATTCCCTCACACGAGCAAAAAAATGAACTATCACTTCCACCCCGAATTTCAAACTAAACGAGATACGTCACTGACCACAGGCACTCACGGATTTTGGACTTGCTATCGAATGTTGTTAATTATTGCATGAGCAGCAGTAGCAAGAAACACTGGTTACAAGAATGATAATAATAATAATAATAATAATAATAATAATAATGACGATTATGATAATAATAATAATAATAATAATAATGATAACAGTATTACTAACAGTAGTATTAATATCGCTGTCTCATTCATTCAACAGAGATTAAATTCTTATTATTAAAAGTAATTGTAAATTAACGAGATTAATTTCAATGTAAATAACGTAATTAAATAAAATTATAAACAAACCTGTTCCACGGGCAACAAGTGTCGATGCTGATGCTGATGACGTTGACGTTGAAGTAATAGAACTAGAACTGCTGGAAGCAGTACCAGTTATTTTAGGGTATTTTAAAAGCATGATTACCTTTTTAGTCGATTCAAGATACGGTTAAAATTTTATATAATGCATTGATCGATCTATATAATAGTCGATATCGTCGATATAATTCCAATAATTATTTACAAATTATCTCCACAAATTTTTAAATTACAAAATTTTGCAGTTTTTTTATTTGAAAAGCTTTTATTTGAAACTTTGTTTTCAGCTTTGTTTTTAATTTTTCTTAATTATTTTTAGTATTTTTTATAGTACATGTAGTTGCCAAATTTTATGTCTGTTTGGGAAATCTATTATTGATAATGAACCTAGTTATTTTCTTGCTATTTTTAGAACATTTCTGTATTCAGGCTTTGCTCCACGAGATATTTGCATTTTGTTCCTTTTATATGCATTTTTTTAGAATTTCTTTAAAATTCCTTTTTCATAACAATCGTTTTTATTGTAATCTCCACTGGTTAGTGTTTTTCTGTCTCGTTTTCTCTTTTGATACAATCGATTATTCACCTAACACATATGCACCGGTGAGCGATTTTCTATGCACAAGCAATGGCAGGTTATTAATGCCTCAGTTTACAATATTCGTTGCAATTTTGCAAAAACTTCTTTTAATTTCACATTATTTCTCACTCTTATAATGCATAATTTTAGTTATTTTCATTTTTCGATAATTTACGACGCATTCCCAACACCTATAACAAGAATTCAACTTCACTAAACCTCCGTAATCTTGACATTTTCACTCTACTGGTTTCCCTTCTTCATTGTTGATTTTTTACATATTCGAATTCAGCGCCGATTATGTGCGTTGTTACACAGGCGGTTTTTGTTCTTGTTACAAAAAAGAAATTATACCCTACAAAAAAAATTACTTATTCGGGGGAAATATTGAATTACGAATGTACCTTCACTTCAAATTAGCTGGTAAAAGACGTTTGATTAGTAGAATTTAAGATTACTTTAGTTCGTATATTCTGTTGTTACCCTTTGCTGCCTTTTCAAGATTATCATTAATATGATTTGTGAGAATTTCTCACGCGAGGGAATTTGACAGTTTCATGCAGAGGAAGAGAGATATAAAGCACGGTACATATGTCTTAAGAAATTTGTACCCACGTTAACGGCAACAGAAAACATACGTCTTGAGTAGAGGATGACTTTCATATAAAGCGTCAAAAGTATGGTGAGAATGGTTGATTCTACAAAGATTTGTGGTTTTTCAAAATTCAAATTCTCATTCATTATAGTGAAATAATTTCTAGCTATATTAATTCCCTGTTTTTATCACTGAGTATTATTTGATTTATGAAATGACAAAAAAATAAGGAACAATAATTTCAATATTAAATTAATTCAAACACATTTTCTCTGGTTCTTCACCTTCGGTTTCTCTTAGAATCAATCCTTACCTAAGAACAACTATCTCCAGAAAAATTTACCAAATTCCATAGTAAAATGCACAATTTTGTGGGTTTGCCCAAAAGGCATATGTTAAATTGCTGAAAATTTCTAAAAATAATCGAAAAAATAAGTACCAGCAAGAACGTCAATTTAATGAAATCCCCAATTATTTAGAATTCGATTAGTAGGTTACAGCTGACTATTTTAACGAGAACATGATACTCGACTTTGCAACAAGTTCACAACACGGCCGAACCACTTTTCGCATTCCGTGTAGTGTCCCTAGGCCACGCAAAATTTAATAAGTAAAAACGTTAAACTGATTTTCGCCTGCATTAATTTTTACTTTGTAGAAAATATTTATAAAACCAGATACATTTACAAAGTTTATATATGTGAAGTATAAAAAACACGAAATAGATTTCTTCAAAACAAATGAAATTCCGGGAGCAGGGAGCCTATCACATGATCCAATATAGTTTTCAAACCATACTTATTAAAAGAAAACCGCATATTTTTGGATTTTTATCATTTGTTACTCTGTGAAAAGGGATCTTCGAAAACTTTTAAATCAGCTAATGACAGCTTAAAATTTATGATAATGACAGCTTAAAATTTATTTTTGACAGATAATGACAGCTTAAAATTTATTTTTGTTTATGATTCGTGCAGGGCACGTGAAATTAGACAAGAGAAAGAACATAAATCTGTGGTGGTTTACACGCTCGGTGAAAATATTAACAGGGACGTAGGTATCAAAACAATATTTTCCTTACTGAGTTTTGAAAAATGTTTGTTCTCTCACAACCTTTACAACAATACATCACTACGAGTATTGTTCCTATAATGCCTACGCAGACACGTTCCTATAATGACCATAAACTTTTCATACATGACAAAAGGTCACGCAAAGTGAGACGAATGGAGAGACTGCGACGCTGTTTTTGAGAAGACGCTGGAAAGTTTTTTATTATGCAAAACTTTCGTCAGCTTTCTTAGATAAAATCTGTTTTCAATTAGCCATCCATTTATTTAAGCGCAACAAAACACCAGCCGTACTAAACGACGTCTCCAATGTTACTGAATAAATTTATACGACGCCACGTCACTCACGCACAGGCGAAAGGTTTTTGCTTGCGTTTTATTCATGAGCTGTTTTGGTACCACTGACAAAATTTTATACTTATCATCAGAATTTTTATCTTTTGCTTATCTACAAGCTATCAAAATAAAGAAAAATTAAGGAAAACACAAAACGGAAACGAAGAAACGTCATCGTTTCGTTTTCCATACCGAGACCCTAAGTGTCAAGCGCTGCTTTACCGACGGCATAGTTGAATTATATAGCCGTATTTGAAAGACTTCGCATTAAATATAATAATTACCATCAAAACATATAAAACAAATGCGAAATGGGTGATGATAAAAAATTAGATCCCAAGACTACGCCATATCCAGAAGTACAAAATGCTTCGCTTCCGCCTGCTAACACTGATGACCCCAGTGATTTACATCAAAAGAATACCGATGATCTGGAACGAGAAGAATTGGAGACTTTCATCAATGAATTACAATTGAAAATCCAAGCGAAATCACAATTACGCCTGGCAAATATTAGTTGCGTGAGGACCAATGAGTCGTATTTTGCTCGCCTGGACTCAAGCCTTAAGAAGAACACAGCCTTTGTTAAGAAATTGAAACAGTTTACGGCAGCTCAGTTGGATACCCTGCTCAAAGATATGAGCACTTTAAATCTAAGTAAATATATATCCGAAATATGTACTGCGTTGTCAGAAGCAAAACTAAAGATGACCGACGTCCCTGCTGTTGTGACATTATGCTCGAAACTTCATCAAACTTATGCAGATTTTGATAGCCAATTTCTTGAAGCTTGGCAAAAAACGTTATCAATAAAACCAAATGAAAAGATCTCAAATCCTAGTAAACTGCGTGTCGACTTGCGTTTATTCGCCGAACTAATTAGTTCGGGTGTGATTAGTGGTGGAAAGCAAGGATTATCATTGCTGGGATCGGTGCTAATTAACATAATTTCCCAAGATAAAGAGGATCATAGTAATTTCTCAATTATATTATCATTTTGTCGTCATTGTGGTGAAGAATATGCTGGACTGGTACCGCGGAAAATGCTTAACCTGGCGAATAAGTTTGGCGGAATATCTATACCAAAATCGGATTTTCTGCCACCAGATAAACAACAAAATTTGCGTACTCTTTTAAAGGATTACTTTCGAAATTTGTGCAAACACTTGCTTTCGGAACAAGCGGATCTAATGAATATGACAAAGAGTATACGACGCACAATGGAATCCAAAGGTTAATCCCTCAAATTTTATTAAAATCGTTTCTCATTCAAGTCCTTTTATTTAATAATAATTTCCAAACCAGGTGAAATTTCGAATGATAAGAAGGAAAAATGTGAATTAATGCAAGCCAACTTCGATAAACTTCTATCCTCCGCGCAAACATTGTCTGATCTCTTGGACGAACCACTTCCCGAGTTAGCCAAAGAGACAGAAAATTGCAATCCTGGAACTGTTATTGAAAGTATGCTAGAAGACTCGTCATTTGGCGATTTGGATCCTTGGGGTGACGAGGAAACAAAAAGTTTCTACACCGATTTGCCAGACTTGCGTCAGTTTTTGCCAAACTTTTCTGCACCTAAAGTCGACCTTGAGCAAATAGATGAACAGTTGGAAATGACGGAAGAGGCATTGGATGCAGATATAGATGCCGCAGAGATTGATGATGCTCTGGATGATCCTCCATCTACTGCATCGGATCCGCCATCAAATGAAAAAGAACAACTAACCGAACGACCGACACCAGCAGATCCGGAAACAGGAACCGCGTCTATATCTGTATTGCCTGATAAAATAGGCAACGCCTTAATGGAGGCGGGACGAATAACTGGCAATGTTAACACAAAACATCAATTCGATCAATTCCTTAATAATTTGAGCAATTGCGTTAATAAGGAATTAATCGATTCGGCAGCAATCGAGTTTCTACTCAATTTCAATACCAAAAACAATCGTAAAAAGTTAACCAAATCTATTTTCGCTGTTCAGCGGTGAGTAGCTAAATGGCATAGTGGCTGACATCCCAAATATTAAGTACCTTCTTCCTCAATTTAGAACACGATTAGATCTTTTGCCGTTCCTTTCACGTTTCGTTGCCATCGTTAATCTTTGCAATACGGATGTTGCTATTGAGCTATCCGAGATGCTACGTAAGGAGTTTAAATGGCACATACGCAAAAAGAACCAACTCAACATTGAGTCTAAAATTAAAATCGTACGTTTTATTGGGGAAATGGTTAAGTTTGGTCTGTGCAAGAAATTTGAAGCGCTTGGCTGTCTGAAACTTCTGCTAAGAGATTTTCAACATCATCAAATTGAAATGGCTTGTGCCTTCATAGAAGTTGCTGGTGTTTATTTGTATAATTGTCGTGAATCACGTCTGCTTACTAATGTCTTCTTGGATCAAATGATGCGTTTAAAGACTGCTACGGCTCTGGATTCACGCCATTCAGCTCAAGTAGAAAGTGTTTACTATTTGGTTAAGCCACCAGAATCCGTTAAACAAGACGTGGTTCTACGTCCGGTCATTCATGAATACATACGCCATCTGATATTTGAAGAGCTATGCAAACAAAATGTGGACCGTTGCATTAAGATGATGCGTCGCATCAACTGGAATGATCCTAATATCAGTCATTACGCTATAAAATGTCTATCCAAAGCTTATTTGCTTCGTTTTCCATTGATACGCTGTTTAGCCGATTTAGTGTCAGGTTTGAGCTCTTATGAGGAACGAGCGGTAACCATGGTAATTGACAATGTCTTCGAAGATATACGCGCCGGCCTAGAAATCCATTCGCCTAAACTAGCACAACGACGCATAGCTATGGCCAAATATTTAGGAGAACTTTACAATTATAAATTAGTAGAATCCACAAACATTTTGAATACTTTGTATTCAATTATTTCATTAGGAGTTACTTCCGAACTGGATCCGCCAGATAGTCTTTTCCGGCTAAAGTTGGCATGTGTTCTTTTAGATACTTGCGGTCAATACTTTACCAGCTCCATGAGTCGAAAGAAGTAAAGTAAAATGAAAAAGTTTTAAATATTAGCAATTTTTCATTCAATTAAATTGAATTTTGTATTTTTACAGGTTGGATTATTTTTTAATATTCTTCCAGCACTATTATTGGTTTAAAAAATCGAATCCGATTTTCAGCAAAATCGAAAATACTGGGGATCTCTTCCCGATACTGGTGGATCATATGTACCGTGATTGTTTGGCTAATGTGCGACCAAAACTAAAGGTATTTTAAGGCAGCTTCTGGTGAAGGTGAAACCAGTTTGCAAATAATTGTAGCGAATACTTTAAAAATGCGTCAAGACAATTTCTTTTCAAGATTGTATAAAAATAGATCTCTAGGGCCGATTTTAAGATGTTTTTCAAATAGACCGTGTTTAGTAAACATTTTCCGCGACCTCAATTTTGAGGTTTATAAATATTAAATTTCATAAAAATTGGATTTGACGAATTTTTAGAAGTCTTCAAGAAATGATGCCTACATTGTTCTATTGTTCTGAACTATATTGTTCCTTCATTTCTTAAAAAAGCTTTTCAAAAGTTTGGAGCAAGCCCAAGAAGCCATTAATGAACTAAAAGCAGAACTTTATCCGCAATTAATAGCCGGGTCGGAGATGGCTACTGACGGTGCAGTAAAGGCAGGCACATATTTGGATTCCATACGCGAGGACAGCGAATTCGATGAGGCAGTAATATTTATGAATACATGTCCATTTCTTGTTAATACTTTGCAATTATTTCAGCAATTGAGTGATGATCAATCATCTTCGGAATTGGATTGTCGCAAACGTAAGCAAGACGAAATTGACGATGATTATCCAAATACAGCAGAGGAATTGGCTAATGCTGCTGATCAGGCAAATACAACAGACTGGACCGAGAATGAATTGATTCCGGAAGATGATGAACCACTTTTTATTGAAAAATCCAAAGAAGATTTAGAGTTTGAACAAATGTTTGAGAAAATGGCGGCAGACAGTTATCAAGAACGTCTAAAGGAAACCATCAAACCAAATACTAAGGATATTCCAGTACCAATGATGGCAAGAAGTATTAAAAAATCCTATGAACAAATAACTACTAGCACTTCGGCGGGGCCGAATGAAGCAAAAGAAACAGGAATATCTGGTAACGTATCGTCGAGTATGTCAGGAAGCAATAGCGGCGGGGCAGTACCATTTGTTTTAATGGTACGAGGCGGTAAAGGTGGAAAGCAACAATTCAAACAATTTATAGCTCCATCCGATTCACATTTGGCCATCAATTTGAAACTGCAAGAGGAAAAAATACGCGAAGAAAAGGAGAAGGTTAAACGACTTACTTTGAACATAACGGAACGTATAGAGGAAGAAGATTATCAAGAATCATTACTACAGTCGCAACGCATGTCACAAAATCATTTTCAGCGGCAAACAAAACCTAAATTCAAGCATCAAAAAGGTGCTCCCGATGCTGATTTAATATTCAATTAGCGATTAGAAACTGTTCTAGACATATTTAAATAAAAGTCAGAGAGAGAGAAAGAGAAAGAGAAGTAGATATTTTATCGTAATTGTGCAAGGAATTGCTTAGTTTTTTGTGTTCTTCAACTTGGACGATTTGCTGGATGTTGTGATTTTTTCCTTAATTTTTACTCTTAATTGGGTAAAAGTCGCGATCATTTCATGCTGTGCTAGGAAGTGGCATTAGCATATTTGAAATAAAGTTTTATTAATATCAAAGTTTCTGTTTTTTGGGTTTATAATTGCTTGTAAATTCTCCAGATTTTGGTCAATGTGTGTGGGAAAAGCTTGTTCTTAAAGTCTGAGTCTCATCAAAATTAAATGTCCGATTAAACATACACAGCGGCCCCTACCGGAAAATGTTCAAGGCTTTGTGTAATATAAAGTAATCATTGATAATATCCACAGCTTCAAGTTGACGTGATCAATAAAGTATAAAATGAAAATAAAATATTAAATGGGTAGGATACCCTATATAGGGTACTGTGCAACCTAGTGAGGAATCTTGAAAATTTGTGAAGCGCTTATGTCACCCTCTGAAGATGAGGTCAATGTCGAAAGCAATCGCACGATTTCTTTTGATGTCATAGTTTTTCCGTTAAGGAGATCCGTAAAAAAATTCTAAAGAAGTTGAGTCTCAACGCCTGATGCAAAAAAGATGCGCAATGGTATTTGAAAGTACTTTATAATAAAGATAATGCCTCACATAATTTTTTATTCTAAATTTATTTTCATTAATAAAAAATCAATTACGGGAAATTATTATATTAAAATATTACAATAAGAATTCTTAAACTTAAAAATAACAAAAAACTAATACAAAATAATGATAATTATAATACGATTAAAATACGTTAGGTATTAGTATTTAATAATTAAATCAGTACAAATAGAAGAACGATGTTATAAAAAAAGAAGTACAGGAGCTTGTGGAGAAATTATGAAAAACTTTAAAGAATTATTTGTATATATTGTATAGATTGAATTTAATACGTAACATTCTAATGCGTTTTGTATTTAGAAACTGATGCATTTGCGATTAGGTTTTTATATAATGGGTTTTGCATTGGCCGAGTAAGCTTAGACTTTGGTTACATAAACTTCCATGGCCTGAAAATAAGTTTCGTATATAAATAAATATTCCGTTTTGTATATAAATAAATTGAATAGGCTTATATTATAAAAATATGCTTGCTACTTCTTCGTTTAAATATTTGCAAATTCAGTTTTTATAAAGTTATTGTTGGTCTTCAAAAAATAGAAGAATAAAAGAATTCAAAATTTTTCTGTTAACTTCTTTTAGGCACATTATAAATTTTTTCCAATCAATTGCATTGATAATGATATTTTTGATCATTATTTTAAAACATTAAATGTTAAGTTTAATTTATCAAAATTTTGTTGTAAGTTTCTGCAAGTTCTTTCCAAACAACTTGACATAAATTTTGGTTTTGTTTTAGTCTGTTCGTTATCGTTTTAATGTGTCGTTTTTGCAGTTTTTTCTTTAAAATTTTTTTTGCGTAGATCTAAGTGCTTTTGAATATTGGTGGCAGTTTTGGCTTCTAAAATTCATGTGGCCGCAGCAAAAAATCCTTTATTTCCCAGCATACATTGGATTCTTGAATGTTGATGTCGCTTGTTTGTAAATAGGATTTTCTCCCTGAAATAAAAATCGAAAAAAATATTTATACAAAAAAAAATTACCTAAACATTTTTTAGAATTTTACCGTATCCCATCTGGCATTCATGCGCTCCTTCTCGAAGCGGGCAAATTCACGACGATCGTGTATGGTTGTTAACAATTTCCACAAAAGCAAAATAGCCAAACCCACTAAAACGATCGCTGCAATTACACCCAAAACAATGCCTAACATAAACACTTTGGGCGGGCATTCACGTTCCTGTTGGGCATAAACCTCAATCTGATCGTCGATTTCGATGTATTTAAATGTAAATTTGCAATCGTCCTCGTCATAATACATGCACACATGTTCATCTTTCTCCTCATCAATGACAACTTTCTCGACTGCAATTGGTGTAAATGTAGTGCAATTGGCTGCACAGTCACGCTCATCCTTGAGAGGTCCCGTTTTGTACATCTGACATTGAACGCAATCCTTGAGGTCGTGACAACGCCCTGAACATGTGGGACACTTTTCGCAATACTTGCCCGAATAGCGTCCCTCTTCAGTCGATTTACATCTGCCAATCGTAAAAGTATGTAGTCACAATTTTATTTCACCGACATTTATTTCAACTTACTTGCATGTGCCACATTCACATTCACCATGACCCGAACAAATCTCACCACCATTTAATGGCATGCAGGTATCATTTGATGCGCGGCAATCACATGCGGACCCAGTCCATCCAGGCTTACAGACACACACCCCACACTCGCATACCCCATTGTCCGGCCCGGAACAGAGCATTTGCTTATGGCGCTCGCAAGAAAAATTATCGCACTCACAAAATTTACCCGAGTAAACTTCTTCAGGATTTGTACGCTTCTCACATTCACAAACACCACACAAACAAGTACCGCGACCACTGCAATCCGCCTGGGTTGTGTTGTCAGCACGGCAGCCGACATCAGTTACCTTGCCCGAATGTACGTCCGTGGTGGAGCACTCACAATTATTACCGAAGTATGGGCTAGCGCAGGTACAGATGCCACACATGTAGGTGCCGTGATTATTGCATAGCGGTGAAAATTGTTGATAGCCAGCAGAGCCCGGTTGTTCGCACGGGCAACTACAAAGCATTTCTAGATCGATGATTAAACTCTCATTAATGCCAACTGGATAGATTTGTATAACTTGATTCCATTCACGAGGATCCGCAGGACAGGAAGTGACTAAAATTTGTGCAGTGAAACTGACAACATCGCCGACTTTAAGGCCATCACATTTGGCGGTCGGTATCTCCGCATTGCCGGTGAGACAGGAAGAATGATAAGTAATTTTGACATTGCTGGTAGCGTTGTCTTTCATTTCGATGGAGGAGGAGATTTTCTAAACCGATTCAAATAATGAAAACATTTCTTTAAAATAAAACCGCATCGTACCATCTATATATTTACTTACACCATATTCCTCGCGCACTAAATCCACCACATTTGAAGAATCTTCAGAGAGTATTGCGCTCGACGAACCCTCAACGTGTTGAGAGAGTTTCTGATAGACTGAATGTTGATTTGCAGTAACTGCGAAGATGACGTTGATGGCATTCTGCTTGACTTTGTGGTTAATTTGAGCAATACTCGGATAATCCTGTATGTCTGAATGTGTATACAATCCACTGTGGTCCAAATGGCAATCACCATCATTTGGAGCAATCACGCCGCCCAACTACAACCGAAATTGGCTTTAATATAAACTTAAATTTTCAATAAATCTCCATGTGATTCATACCTTGCCATCACCGGCATAATGGAAACCGGCATCCGTCGAGAACACCAACAAGCGTCGTGCCTTTTCACGCCAACCGATTTGTTGGCGACAAGCTATAGCTTGCATAATGGCATCAAAACCACCTTCAGGTGCATCCAAATTACCAGAAACAGCAGCTCTCTTCACTTCAGACTATGGGACAGTTGCAGGATTTGAAAGGGCATTGTACCAAAAGACGGTTAAGTGGGCGACGTGAAAAAGGTTAGGAGTAAAAGGAAATACAATGAAATGTTAATTAAATTTAATATAAAACTGCTTAATCATTTGATACTATTTCCTTTAATGTGACGCATTCTTGAGGCATTTTTGAACATTTTTGTTAATAATTTTGTGGCACAAAAATATGGAATATTTTCCAAAAATTTCAAATGAAGCTCTATCATGCCTGTTAGTTGCATTTCAATTTCAAAAGTCCATTAAAGTCAGTTCTTTAATAAATTTCAAATAAAAGCATGACACTATAAGGAAGAATTTTTAAGAGAGACTTTCAATGAAATGGATTAAATGAATGCCGAATGTCGTAAATGAGAAGAAATATTTCATAAAAGAAAATCTAAGTGTTATCTTCTCAACTAAATGAAATAATAAGAAAAATTAAAAAAGGAGTTAAACGAATGAAGGAAGAAAATCAGTGGCAATGACATGACAATTCGAGAATTTACAATTTCATTTATTCTTCCAAATAATGGAGTATATTCTAATATTCAAGAATGCGTTATCATTAAATTAATTATATTTAAATCAAATAATGTAATATAATTTATGTGCAATTTCAAAAATAAAACAAACTAAAACAACAATTACAACCACCGCATTCAAACAAATTTAACGATTTCTTTAAAAAACATCCAACACCGAATAGCATGCCAATTAAATATATCATGCAAATATCTATAATATTACAAATACGATTAGTATTCTACGAAATAATTCTGTTTCATGTACAAATACTCAACTAATTTAAATTTTAGAAGTACGATCACAGAACTATTGGGTTGTTCGGTAAGTACTTTCGTTTTGCTTTTTTTTTGGTAGAACCTAAAAACGTCATTGTCGTATGATCATTCCGCGTGATTATCAGTGGTCAACTTCATTCTATTTAAGCTCTCAGAAATTTTAATAGTTGTTATTCGAGACGTTATATCGATCGACGTCTTTCTTTTGCTTTCAATAATTTTATATTCAGTGAATTTTTACACACTGGTTCAAATACTCGTATTTTGTGAACAACTTTGCCATATTTCTCATCCAACTTTATGTAATAAGGCGTCAAATGAAGAAACTACTTTGAAGATTAAAATTTTTCTCAATCACCTCGTTAAATCAGTTTCTAAAATGTATATGTAATGGCAGTATCGGATGGACGTGAAGTCGTTCGTGGGGAAATTATTACAATTACTCTTACGAAATTACTTTCAGAACAACACAATACCTTTAGTATTATTTTTACAACAATAACTTACTGAGAATCGGTACGTATCCGTGCTTAAGCTCATGACATTATGATAACCATATGGTGCAGCACAGCCAGTGCATGGCTCATGCAGACTAGCATAGTGTGTATTGTAAATAATTTCGATATTTTATAGTTTTATTTTAAAAATGTAGAAGCAATAGTAAAATAAATGATTTATAGATATAAAAAATGGCGCGAAAAATGGAGAGAAAAAAGAGAAAGATGGAAAAATATTATATAATTTAGAAAATTGTTTTCTTCACAACTAAATGCAGAAAGCTATAAAATTTATTAATGGAATATTCCAAAAATAGATTTTCTATTGTGATACGAATTGTGTCGATACTTGTGACAAAAAACGTTTGTTGATAAATACAAAAATAAATAATAGAATATTGAAACTTTATTACTTTTACTTTAATTAATTATTCTAAAAATTTTAAAGATTTCTGCATTTTTTAGCCAAATTTACGAATAGTATAGATGATCAATTATTAATATCAGTCAAATTTTAATACAATAGCTTACAAAATATACCTTAGATTTTTTGAAAGAGTGCATTACTTCTTGATATGTATGCATTACCTTAAGATAGAAGGTGCACATTTCTATATGTTCTCTTAATTATCTTACATTCTTAACACTTTAGTACTTACATATAATTTATTTATAATGAATTATATTTATCTTACAATAAATACACAGATCTCACAATAATTAAACGACACTGAAAATATACCGTCTACAGAAAGATATAATAAAGAATTTTTCTGTAGCAAATGTTAGTTTCGTAATTCATCGTCTAAAGACAGAATTAATAATTTCTCTTAACCAAATAATAAATAAATAAAATAACCAAACCCAAATTAGTTTACAAAAAATATTAGACACAAAATTTTTAACAAACATAAACCATTAAGTAAAAATGATGATGAATTAATTAAGAAGCAATAGAATCAAGAAAAAGTTTGAATTGCAACACATAAAGTAAGTACACATATAATTAATTAATAGCAAGGATAACGTCTAATAAAGTGGTTCAACATAGAAAATAAAACTTTTAACAATATCCAAAACAAGCAATTATTAACATATTAAACAGATCAGCCTGCAAATCAAAGAATGAATAGCTCTTCCGGTTAAAATCTGACCGGACATACTATAGTTATGACATAAAAAAGTTTAATAATAAAATAATAACATCATTATATTTTTAATGCTGTTATCTTCTATAATTATTGATTAACTTTTTCTTTAAAAAAAATAACATATATTAGAAAATCTCTGAATATCATAAATTCTTTTGCTTATCAGAAAATATATCTATACTCTCCCACGTAATTTTTTCGTGTTGGGTATTATAGTAGTCATTTTAACCAGAGTGACAAAATGACAAAAAGTATAACACAATCAAAAGGATATTGTTAAAATTCTTTACCAAATAAATTCTAAAAATATGGGATATACCATTTATACATATATACCAATATGTGCAAATTAAACGTTGAAATGCTTCATAAAAATCAAATTGATTATTTTCTTACAGTGAATGCAGAGGTATCTGTACTCAGAGGCATATGATTGCGATAACCATATGGAGCCTCACAACCATCGCAAGGGTGTTCGAGTCTATGTTGTTGTCGTTGTTGTTGTTGTTGTTGATGATGACGATGATGATATTTTTATTGTTGGTTGGTGTTTAGGTGGTTGAGGTTGTTGGTTGGGTTTATTTGTTTCAGGTTTTATGTTAATTTTATATTTAATGGTGGAAAAGCATGTTTATATTATTAAAAAATATTAATTAATTAATTATTGCAGCCAAATTAAATTCGAAGAAAAAATAAAAAAAAAAATAAATGTAAGTGATAGGAATTTGTAAATTGTCAGTAGAAAATGTTTTGTGAAGGAATTTACAGAAAATTTTAATTAATTAATCCAAAATAAACATAATTAAATATATAAAAGGAATTCTATGGAAAACTGTTAGTAATTTTAAGGTCTTACAAATAAAATTAATAATATTTCACTAAGCAGGTTTTATTCTTAATCAATTCTAAACTGAATAATTCAATTACGTTGTGGATAAATAAATAATTGATTGGTTTAGATGTTTCTCTGAGTTTAAAGGAATGAGACAAAAGCTATTTAGCTGTAGAAAGATTGTTGATAAAATAGATGTATTTCTATAAAGGGTTGGGAATTTTTCAATTAACTTTTTTAGATTGTTTCCGAAAAGATTACGGAAAGAGAAATATCCTATTATAACAACTCAGGATCACTTTTTCTACTCATTTTATTACGCTCCTTTTTTTATTCGAATTGATATTTTTGAATTGTTTTAATGCCACAAAGAGAATGAGTGGTGAAATCTAAAGAGCTTGCAAGAAACAGGTTAATGAATTTAGGATTCTAAAATTTTATTAACTCAGAATTAATTTCGTATTTACGAAGTGTGGACAAATAAACTACTTTGAAAATGTCCATCATGGTAGAAAACACAATTAAAAAGCTGTAAACGCTTATTTAAGTCATCAGGTTTTTACTTGCATAAAACAATCTTGAAATCAAAGTTAAAATGAGCCGATAATCAGATATTGATTTCCATATAAATATAATACCTAAATCTAAATAAATTAAAACAATTCAAGGAATTGAGATTACACTAAATAATTGAGGCTATATAAAATCCTATTCCAACTAAACTAAAACATGTTTACTTACTTCTTTGGTATCGTTGAAACATATGGCATCAATACTTTATCGACAAAAGACCCGAAACCCAAACGAAAGTTTGATGTAATATTACGCATGGTAGCCGATAGCAAATCACCGAGAGCTGATAATTTTTCCTTATCATCTTCCATGGATTTTGATAAGTCCATCAAATAATACAAGTCAACTGGATAATCCTCTGCTTGGGAATAACGCATATGCAATTGATGAACCTGATCTGAAAAAGTCAAAATAAAATTTCTAATTTGAAATTCTTATTTGATTTCCATGGAAAATTTCTTACTAATACGCAATTTCAAGCCAACACGTTGAGGACTAATTTGTACAATTTCTCCACTAGAACTAGCACTTGCACCCCTGCTCCTAGATGATGAACCATAAGAGCTCGAAAATGAACCAGATTGTGAGCTGCTATAGGATGAATTGGCTTCAAAACTACCATATGCTCCTTGACCACTTGAACCACTTGAACCGGCAGCATAACCGGCACGTGTTAATTCACGATTTATTAAAAACTTCTGCTCTGTATCGGGATTCCAAATATACTCTTCGGGGCAGATATTTGAATAACCGTGTTGGAAGCAACGCGGTTTATCGCCATGATCTGGCTGCATACACCAAGCGCAACTTTGTGTTTGTATACATTCGTGACAAGTTCGCTTATTAACGCATGGATTCTGTATTAATTTCGCAGCCAGCTGTGCCTCGACGCCGTAAAGGAAAGAGCAAATGTAGGCGATAAGGAATAAAACAGCTGCCGTCGTGGAGACTGTGTACTGTCGTGGCGTTGACATTTTAGTTGAGCCGATGAACGTTCGTTGGTGACTAAAAAATTTTGATTAGATAATTTTGATTGCACGGGACTATGGTAAAATTACTTTATCTAAAAATAAATCGTAAAACCAACACAGTCCTTTTTTGAAATTTGTTGCTTTTTTCAATGTCTAATCCTTCCAGAAATAATAAATATGACAGGACATCCGAATTATATTGCTTCAAATAGCGTCGGTATTTAATGTAAATCACAAAAGTTTGAAGCACCAAAAATCAATTCAGATTTTTTGTTTTGCTTTTTCTTTGTATGAATGAATACACTCAGACAGATTTCTTTTGAATTAATGCCTCTATTGAATTAATGACTCATCCATGAGCTCACCTTCGTCGTTCGAGTATATACGGTGAATATGAATAACAAAACAATAGTATTCATGAGAAGAGAGGGAAATAATGACAAACGACTATGCGTCAACAAAATACAAAAAATTATTTTAAAAATCGATAAGGCAGATTTACAAAATTAATAATAAAAGTTCTTTGCAATGCATCAATTGGTTTAGGGGGACGGAGGCATCCGGCTGCCACGCCCTCCCACACCTAATATTAAAAGTTTAACTATTTCGGGATTTCTGGACATTAAATGTTCAATCAACTCATTCTTTTGCCATTAGAAATATATAAAATAGATTAATTACATTTTGATTTTTTCATTTTTTTAAGAAATTCCTACAAGAACAAGTCAATACTTTATTGAAATTATTGTCTTAAAATTAATTATTGTATTAAAAAAATATCGAACCTTTGAACAATATTTTTAATGGATTACATAACGCCTGACCGACACCAATATTATCATTTAGTTAGTGGTAAAATATACTATTATTCATACAATGATTAATCCCATCGCCATTTCACAGAAATCAATGGAATAAATGAATGATTTATTCCTTGGATTTAATTCATTTATTCACTGACCTCATACCGATCAGCTCTACCACAATATTGAACTAAAAATAAAGATTTTATATCGCTTTTTAAGTATTATAGATTTTTCTCATTCTTATTTTTGATTATTTGGGTGTTATTGTACACTAACAGATAAATATAAACGACAATCTAAATGAAGAAAGAAGAGTTTTTTATACGAACTATCAAATTATTAAACATCAAATAAGAGCCCAAACCACTAGACGAATGTATTCCATTAAAACGGTTCCTCAGTAGTGATTGATCGCAATTGCCATTGGTTTTGCTTATGCTGCGATAATTATACGCAATCGATGTGGGCGTTTGAACAAGTTCGACCAATTTCTTAGACTAAATTCATCGCAGCGATATTTCGAAAATCAATTAAAATATTTTGTTTTACTTTTAATTACTTATTAACCGTATAAATTTCTTAATAAATACTATTGGGCAATTTATTTCATTAGAAAAAGGTCCTTAACTTTCCCTTTGACTTCCCCTTTAAGAATGATGAGAGTGAAGTCATCACTTTTGTAAATAAATTTAAACACCATACATTTTTAGTTTTTACGCAATTTTAGCACCAATTTTATATTTTTACACTTATAGTTTAAAGTTCGATATTACCTTTTTAATATGTTATGTTCTTTATACAAAGTCGTTGATTATAATTCCATCAGGTCGAACTTATCAGTATTTTCCTTTATGACTTTTTTCCTATTCTTTTCTGATATATAAAGTCCCTGTGGCCATCAACCAACTTCGTGAAATATTAAACACAGTATGAAAATGAAGTGTTGTGAAATGGTTGTAAAATTAATAATATGGATGTATTTCAAGCAGAGAAGCAATGTTGCATACTTGACAATTTTGAAATAAAATTAAGAGCAAATTATTTGAGAGGTCAATAGCAAATAATGAAGTCTCCGAAAAGACTAATAAAATTTAACTAAAGTTTGTCTAATTTAAATATAAGATAAATCCTTTATAAAGGTTAAAAGACCCAAGAGTTCATATTCGATGTAGTATAATCCATTTCCAAATACGACGCCTTCGTAACAAATTCAACCTAATTTTTATAAAGAGTTCCGAATGATAAAATCTATGTAAATACGTAAAATGATTTTGTTTTCAGGTATGAATTGATCAACTTTTATAACACCATGACCCTTCTAGAGGTGTAGAACAAACTTCTATGGGTTTACGAAATTTCCTAAGATTGTATACGGTTTTCTACTGGGTTAATTTTTAAGCCAGAATGTGAAAAGGTTAAATATTGTGAACCAATCGAAAACAAATAAGGTCAGCGAGATAGCAAGGAAAATATCGAAAATATCTCTAGTAATCTATAAACATTTTTGGGAACTTTCGTGGGTGTTTACTTGTTTTTTCAGATCTGCGATCGGGTGCTTTATGTGCCTTGTTCTAAGGCATGAACACATTCAACTGCATCTTGTATCCGAGCCCAGAGCAATATAAAAATTGAACTAATAAGCATTAAACAGAGACTGGATAGCGGGATGTAACTTAAGTTAGGCAATAAGGAAAAGTTAAGCGTTAAATTAATTCAGCCGGGCGGGACCTTCCAGCAGCAGTTCAAATAAAAATGTGAATACAGCGGCAAATGTATAAATAAAGAGAAAAGAACAAGAACAGTCTTGTCGCTGTCAAAATTATAATCAAGAGCGGGAAGCATCGCTGGGCAGCAAGTTAGGAAAGCAAAATGGAAATCAAACATTTTTCTCGAAAAGATCCCATATAATTTTGACAGCTGAAGAAATGAAATGGTATCTCGCTGCCCAGTTTATTTAGTGTAATTTTTGATCTAGCGAAAAAGTTAAATAAGAGTTAGTGTAATGTTTTCGCAATTACAATATACAATATGCATATCGCTGTATTCAAGCTAATACGGGCTGGACGCTGTTGTACACTAAACGCGTGAAACAAGAGGCGCATGTATTTTCGTTTCTTGCCGGTCCTGTCTGTTAATTGTAAACAATGTGAGAAACTGTAGCTGTCAAATCTTAAGTAAACCAAAGTTGGGGACATTTGATCTCGCGCTATCTAAAGCTAATTGGTGATAGGGTGATTGTTAATTGATGCTAATGTGTACAAATCACAATTGCGAGAATAATAGCGATAAAATATTGTAATCACATAGAAATTTGTTGCGATATTTTGGGCAGAGCTGCCAAAGAACACACGCTCTTATGGAAAACGAGAAAAAAATAAAATTTATTGGTTCATGTCGTTTCTCATTTAGCTTTCGTTTTATTGACCAATGAGAGTTCGTGTTAGTTGAAAGTTCAGTCCGAATTTCGTCCCGAATATTCGCACCGAATTTCTGTGTGTTTACTACATAACATCGTAAAAAATGTTACCAGTAAAATTTCGATGTGGCAATGCTGGCCTAAAACTGGCCGAAATGTGACAAATTCGACTTCAGTTTTAAGGAATGCTCGCTTTTCATGGCTCCATTGCTGTCATAAGTTTTTCTTCGTTGCCGTGGTGTGATTGTAGATGCTACCGTCGAGGAATTTTGTGAATACAATCAATTTAAAATCCCCAATTTTGAAAATAAGTGCAAAAAACGTTTGAAATATGGAATATAGTGATCAGTAAAATAGTGAAAGTTATGAGAACAAATAATAATATTCCAATGATATGCAGAAACTGAAATGAAATTGTAGTGAAAGGTTAAAAGTTTGATTCCTTTTTTTCATGTCTTCATTTCCTTAATTCCTTTGGAAGATGGATCGTTTGCGCTTGCAGCCTTCATGGATGGTATAGAAAAGGCGATAATTTCGTCGAATAATTTTTACTTTCGAAGATTTGCGTTCGTTTGCAGTGACAGAACAGCGAAAAAAAGGAACAACATTTAAAAGCAATTTATAGTGCTTCAACTCCGAAAGAAATTCAGAGATTGCATCAAATGAACATGTATGAGTGTACGAATCAAGGAAGCCGATTTGGCAGCCAACTGGCAAAGCAGTTTTAAAGGAATTTATATATATATAAAGCTACCGATTACTGTAATTGGCAGCAACTTTGAAACCATTTGGTGCATTTAAAAGGCTTTAAAATAAAAACTAGCAAGTAACATGTCAAACTTTGGTGCTGGAACACCATCTTTTCTGATATAGAAAATAAGATACAGTATTGATTCATTGGTGCTTCTGATAGTTTCGTGCAATTGAAAGAAAACTGTGCTTTACTCTTCGCTTATGTGGTGCCCCATTAAATGTTCAAATATAATACGTTCTCTTCTGCTGGCTTTGGCATTTTTGGACTCGTGTTAAATCAATGGAACGGCAACGGTACGAATCATATTTACTTAAAATTAGACCATATCTTCCAAATGTTAGTTTACTTATTTAATTTCATTCCTTCTTTCTTTATTTTCTCGAAACGATGAGCGCTCACGTTTAGTATTAAAAGCAATAAAACGTTTCTTTTTTTCCTCAATTCGTATATTCCCCTTCAAAATTTCTTTGGCAAGCCACAAAAGCACCGCAAAAAGTGAATGTCGGCAGAAATACGACGACTAGAGCGAAAGTTATTGCTGTTGTAGACGCTGTCAAAGTAATTTGATTTATGATTATAAAGAAGTAAATTCAGTAGTCCGTTTCGATTGGATTTAGTCAAACAGTGTCATAGATGATATCGGTTGAATGATAGCATCTCAATCATTTCATTAAGACAATGTTTTATATCAAATGTATTACTTAACTAAAAACGATTATTTTTATAAACTTATAAACTTATTTTGCTTCTTTAAGTTTCAAGTTTTACATTTATTATTGCATTAGGAGTGATGCATAAAAGACAAATGAGAGCGCAAAAAATTGTTAAAAAATAAATGATCCGTCACACTTAAAAGTTTTTAATGCTTTAATTCAAATTAAGCTGTTTGCTTAATGAATTATTTTTACAAATAATGATTTGTGGAGCATACTATCTTCAATTTCGGTATTAATTTTTAACAAACTGTTCCTAATTCCGGCAATACAATTTGATGTTTATCATAAAGATTTGTTGCGGTCCACATTAAGACACTATAGGTAACAAATCTTCAAAGCTCGCTCGTCCTCAAAGCCAACATAATTGCCATTACTAATCTACTGGTGAAGCTTATGATTATAATTAATGAAAAGTTAATTATTATTAACTTCCGATTGTATAGCATTACTAGATTTATATATCTAAGATATATTTTTACATGAAAGACTCCAGTTAAGACTATGATGCCCGTTGTTTTTTGCTGAAAAAATCCATTTATTCCATTTTATTTTTGGTCAGCGAAGTTTCCCAATTTCATTTTTACGTGATCCTCTTTTATCCTAATAAAAATCATTTAAAGGAATATATGCCGTTTAGCAACCCCTTTCCGCGTTTCTTCTTACGCCATGCCATGCGGTGAATGATTTCTGGAATTGGTTTAGTCACTGCAATTACTGCTTATTGTTATTTTTGAAATGTTTTAAGTCGCTTTCTGTTGTAATTTTGTTGTCTTTTCACTTAAAAACATTGGGTCAATATAAATACTACGTTTTCCAATTAATTGCTTTTATTCCTTGTGTATTTCTTATTTGTTTTTGGTTGGTTTTGTTTATGTTGTGGAAGCTGAAGGTAGTCGGTTCACTGCTAGTAGCCAGGTTCAACTTCAGTCAAATTTCTGAGACTTGATCTCTGGCAGCAATAAACTAAGTTAATACGAAATAACAACAAAAACAATGACAATGGTAATAGCGTTAAAGTAATTATAACGTCGAAATAAATTGTTGCTGGATTGTAGATAAAAAACTAACGATATTGCTAAATAATCAGTTATAAAAAGTATTTTTACATTTACTTGAATTTCTGAAATTGTTCTGGTTAAATAAATCCGAAACTCACGAATTCTCAAATAGTCAGATTTTTTGTAATATTTTGAATTTAGTTTAATGAAATTAAATTTAATTTAGGACTAAACTTGGCTTCAATTAATTGAAATGATTATTTTTAAAAAAATTTTGATTAAATGTATTTTTAATTATTAATTTTTTAAATCAATGTAATTGAAAAACATATTCAATCATTTGACATTAATATTAATTATTCAATGTCAAAATATTTTAATTATTTGCCAAAATTGCAAGGGCGTCATTTACGTTTGTTTTGGTGTTTTTATCATGCGATTATAAAAATGTGTTATTTCTGTGAAATTGTTCTCGTTTTTTCTTGTTTTGCTTAGGAAATTTATTTTTGTTAAAAATTTCCACACAAATGCATTTGTTTAAAAATATACGTAAGCATTGTATTTTATTGTATTGTATTGTATTGCATTTTCATTACACATATACACATATACATACATACACATACACATATACACCCACTCACCCACCCACCCACACGTGCACACAAACACACACTCGCGCATACACATACAAATACACACTTCTCATACGCACACGTACATACACTTACACACAAATAAAAACACACCCACACAAATAAAAAAACACACACACAAATAAGAACACACACACACACACACTCAAACAAGTACACATACACACAAGCGCACATATATACTATACACACACAAACACCCGCACACACATTCACACAGAGTGACAACGTGACTTTTTAGCAATATAAAAATTCTGCTCTCATTCTTTTTTTTGTCGATAACTTTTATCTTAAAATTAAAAATACTATCATTTTGATAAGCAAAACATTCCCAATCGTGAACAGCAGAGCAAAATTTTGAAAGAATCCGTTTATTATAATCAAAAATGGCCGTATACAAAAATTTAATGAAGAATAGAAATTAATGAATGATCAAAAGTAAAGGAAACAAAATCAAATTAAATAGTATTTAAATTTCACTTAATTTTTTTATTTAAGCATTGAGTATGACATTTATAAGTTTAAGGAAAAATTATTAGACAGAGAAATTAAACAAGTTAATCAATAAAAGCTCTTTTTTATATAAAACTTTATTTAAATAATACGAAATGAATTATATACAAAGTTGTTTAAAAACCTTTTCGATCTGAAAAGTTTCAAACGACAATATCAGCAAAAATGAAAAAAAAATGCTACGGACTTTTCATCGAACATTATGCAAGTAAATTATTTTTCGCATTTCTTTAAAAACACGTCACAATTATTACGCGCCGTCGTCCACTTGCTGGTCTTTCTGGAAATTGCCTTGTTTCTGGAAATTTGTTTGTTTCAATGTTTCGGAAATATTTTTTGAAATAAAATGTTTATAATTTGATAGAATTTCCCGGGTCAGACTGGACGTTGGTGTTTAGTTTATGCTTTAATATTCATTCTCGTCCAATTTTGAAACATGTTTAGAATCAATTTTAACTTAAATTTTCGATAATCCTTTTTAATTAATTGTAGATTTTCTAAGCATAAGAAACAAAACAACCAGCTCTTTATTTAAAATAATTAATTTTAACTTCTCGTTAACATCGCCTTATCATCCTTTTTAATGTTAACTGTACATTTTATACAGTGCATTTGCAGAGGTAATAAACGTGAAGATTATTGTTATCATAATTGATTATAAAGCGCCATTCGACTTTTATTATAAATCGTCATTATCAAAAGCATTAACTTTCTGAATATTTAATGATAATGCATCATTTTATTTTTGTAAATTGTAAATATAAATCTTTAACTCGATGTCAGTTCTCATTTTTCCAGCCTGTATGCCGTACTGCCTCCCATTGCAGGGATTGTTGGAACAGTCGCCCAAGGCGCTTATTAAGTCTGATAAAATTCGTTTAAAACTCTGTTTGAAAATAATAAAAAAGCATGAGTCAGAATGATCAAATATTGATTAAGAACATTCTGTTTAAAAAGAATGATCAAATATTGCCTTTTTAAAACAGAATGTTCTTAAAGAAAATTTAAATAAAATTGTTTCCATATATGAGAGAATAAATTAAAACGTTGTCAAAAATAATTACGAAAAAGAAATCAGGAGCCCATAAAAACTCTATTTAAGGCCCTTCCTAAAAGTCCTACAACGTCACCGGCTTACACATTTCAAAAAAAACCGCTTTAACTTTTTACCTGCATATAAATTTCGTCATCATTAAAAATAAGCATAAAAAGTAATGTACTGTAGTTATATTTTCTGCTGAAGGGGGAAGGTTATGGTGATGGTTACAGCAGAAGCAAAAAATACGACTTACTCAAACCGTCAACCATCAGAAAAAGTAACAGACGAAAGTGAACTGCGGAACACAAATCTGAAGGACTACAGGCTTTTTCGTAGATATCGTTTTCTTTTTTCTCTGCCTGTGGTTTTATAGGATTGAATTATGGCTAAAGATGCGTTGGAGGACAACAAATCCAACTTCGGTAACAACGAAAATGTCAACGACGTTGATGGTACGATGATGACGATGGTGATGGTGACGGTGATGTTGATTGTGACGATGACAAAGCATCAAGCAGTGGTAACGAACAAAAAGAAAAAAAATTGTCTGCTACCAACGCAAATTGTAAAATATCGGCTGACGGTGTGTTGTGGAGGTTGAATAAAAAAAACCGTTCCTAAAGATTTAATTACTTTCATCGGCAATAAAAAAATCATTTCATTAATTTTGCAAGTCTGAATTTAACGGAGGATTTAGTAATTAATTTTAATTCGATGGTTTTAATTTAGTGGCTTGGTAAATGCTTAGTATTCAATCATTATTACATCTTAATAAAAATGTTTTTTTAAGAGAATAAGTCGTATTCAAAAGTCGATAAAATTCGCACAGTCCTTCCGAAATAATTTTCAGTCTGAGTAATTGCACAAATAAACGCAAATAAAGGAAAAAATGAGGAACAAATAAACCCAAATAAAGGAAAAAAGGAGGAACGTAGTTTTGTCAATGTTAATTTTTTTATATGCTGGCAATACTAATTAACAATTTAATGAATACTTAATTTCGATTCATGGTCTTACTTTTGCCGCCATAAACGAAGGCGCACTGTTTTTACCCCTTTATTCAGCCTTCTATATTTTGGTTGTTTTGTTGTCTTACCTTCATCCTCACCCCTTCCCACTTCAGTGACGAAGCTGTATGTCGGTTGTTTTCACAACATTTTGTAACCAGTCTTGACCATCAACCATGAGCTATGCTTGGAACAGCTTCTGTTGACTGATTCCGTTGTTGGGTTGGGGCTGCTGAAGTTCTACCTGTTTCTTTTTCCTTATCTTCTCTCGTTGAGTTTTTTGTTAATTTCATTTTTTGTTGCCACAGACAGACACAGTGGCAGTGCAGTGACTGCTTCAGCTTTGGCTGCTGCGTTGTAACAACTCGTTGCAATGTTATGTTGCTTGCGTGGTTGGTCCTTGAACTGTCAATAATGATGAAAAAATGCATAAAAGAAGGATATGAAGAAATACGGACTACAATGAGGAGGAAGAAAATGAAAAGATCGCAGACGTGCAGGATAAAACAAAAGCAAAACGTGCGCGTATAAAGTGAAATTTATGAGGAAAACATTAAAGAATAAAATAGAAAAGAAAAGAAAAAAGAAGTGCATGCATCTAATTGTCATATTCGTATTTGGTTTTTGGTCTCAGACTCCTCCAGACAAGTCTACAAGGCTGCTGCTGATTTTCCTCCCAAATGCCATCACCGTCGACACATTGACGTCGCGCCAACTTCAGAAATTTGAAGCATTTTTTGAAGTAGCTTTCTATTCGCTAGATCGTGCTAATGAAAATTTTTCAGTTTTCCCGAGTCTCACTAATTCTTACTTTGCGTTTCGGCCAAATAAATTCAAGTAGTTCCCGATGGTAACACCATCATTCAGTCAATATGACAATGCCACTACCATTCTTATGATGATTATATGGTGGTGAAGATAAGCTACTCGTTATTATTAATAATTTATCGAAAGATGTTAATAATGATATTGAAATATTAATTCAGTCGGCTAAAAGTTCAAATATCATTATTGTCTTAACTATTGTCTTAATTATATTAATATCATCATTACGCTAAGCATCGTTACGTCGCTGTTGTTAATTATAATCATGGCAAGTAACTTGAGGAGAGCTTTCTAATGAATTTTGTATTTCGTCTTATGCAATTTTATGCAGATCCATTAATTTTTGTCATGGTGACGATGTTGAGGCGGTGGCAATCCCCTTTTTAGTTGTCGCTTTTATTTTCTTTGTAATTATTTAGGGTTGTAAATCCTTTTCAGTGGATGTGATAGCCGAGGGAGTGTGCACATTCTTTTAAATGCAAATTATTGCAAAACTCAATCATCCTTTACCCCATTCATATATTATTATCCGAAAAGGTTTGAAGGATTTGGGATATTTTTGGTATTTAAGAGGAAAACAATATCGATTGATATAATATTTTACGCTATGAATTCATGTCAAAATTTGTTTCCTGTAAGAAATAATTGATCGTTATATTTTTAAATTGATTATTCTTTTTTTAAATCCACAACTTTTTAACCATTCTTTAGAAGAAAAAGAATGTAATGTGGTTCGTTCTGTAATCGGAAGTTGTTGCGTAGTAAGAAGTTCGAACCGAAAAACTATATTCGACCTATAACTTCGTAGTTTGGTCAATTGGTCGGAGTTTGATGTTATGTTGGTAGTTCGAAGTTCGATCGATAGTTCGGAGTTCGATTGATAGTTCGAAGTGCGAGCGTTAATTCGAAGATCAATCAATAGTTCGAAGTTTAATCGATAGTTCAAAATTCGGTCGATAGTGCGAAGCTCGATCTAAAAAATGGTAATGAATTCGTAAAATTATTTATTTATTTATTTATTATTATCTATTTACCAATTTATTTAATTTTATTAATTTATATATATTATTTTTTACACCAATATCTCGATTAAAACAAATATTCTCTTTAATAATTTTAAATGCATGAATAATCTGAGTAGAGTAGCTCGTTTATTATATTTTTAAGCAATTTCAGATCTCGATATTATAATTTTTTTTCTCAAAAAACATCCACAACAAAAGAATGTATTTAATACATTCTTTCTCTGAAGTATTGGTAGAAGTTTACTGTACTTGAGACTCCATTAAATTAAATTTGAAGTGACGTCATTGTTGTCCCACTCAATTACTAACATCTAATAGAGCTTAAGAGCGTAAATGCAGAATGTAAATCATTCCTATGAAATAAATGCAGCCCAGCTATGAAAGCACCACCACTATTCAAATCCGTACCACCCACCATCATCAATATAGTCAATAGTCAGTCAGAAAGCACTCATTTCTACGATATCCTTTTATCTACCAAACAAAAAAAAAAAAATGAAACCAAAACCATACCAAAGCATGCTGGAAACCCAATGCTGAAAACCACCCCAAAAACCGACGTGGTTGGCGACGATGATCGTCTATAACTCCACGCTTAAGAGGTTTTAAAACAAAAACAAACAATGAAAGAAAAACCCCACCACGCTGGAATTGGCAAAATACCAACCCCTTTTTTGAATATTCCTCCACTCATAAAACATTATTTTTTCCTCCATTCTGTTGAATTCGTTTTTCCTTGTTGGGCTTTGGTAAACTTTTACAATATCGAAACTTTCACAATTTCGTTTGGCAGACTGTACGAGCGAAACAGTTTTTCAGTTACTTCGTTTAATCCTTCCTTACCATTTTTGTTTCATGGTCGTCTTTTCGATCTTCCTTCCTTCCGTGGCTAGTTGGTTTGAATGGCAGGCAGCATTTCCTTTAAGTGATTGACTGATACACGACGAGCACTATGCGTCATGGACACTCACTCATTCATTGATTTTGGTAGCCCTAGCCATCTATAATTGTCCTTAGTGTTCTCTTTGCTCCGATTTCATTCTATTTTGTGCTTTTCTATTTATTCGACTGTGAATTGTGTTGATGCCGAGACTGGTGGTTGTTCGTTACTGGCTCTTTTTATCGCTGGCAACCTTATCCATCATCGTCATCATTATCGTCTTCTTTCATAGAACAAGTGGTTCGTTTGGCTTCATTTTCAACAAACGAGTGTCCTAAACCTCTTTATCCTTTTACCACTTATTTTTTGTTGAAGTGATTTAATTTCTCATTTTTTCTGGCTTCTTGATTCGGTTTTTTTTTGTTTTAAGCTCTTAATTTGCTTTCAGATTTAATTCAAAATTTAAAAGACGAAGTCACGGTAGAAGAGTTAAAGACGAAGAAGGAGAAGAACAGGAGGAGTGAAGAATTGTGGAGTGTTTGTATCAGGACGCTGGAGTGTCTGAGTTGGTTGTAGACGAATGCTATTTCTGTCTTTCTCTGCCTGAAATCATTCTATTTTACGCCCATAATAGAATTTCATGTTTTCTGAAATCTGGAAATTTGTTATACTCTACACCCCAAAGGATAGGTATATTCACTTAATTATTCCCTTTGTAACGCATTAACGGAGGCGTGGCAGGAATAAAAAAGCATATATATTCTTGCTCAGAATAACATCCTGGAACGATTTGTCGTCTTGCCGTCTGCCTGTCTGTCTGCCTGTGGAAATCACGATTGCAGTCGGACGGAGGAAGATCTCGACATTTCTCGAGATTTGTTACGAATATTCATTGTCATCATAGCCTCTTTGGGCTATCAAACCAGTGGGTTTGATAATGGGGTAAATCAGTTCAAATGCCACGCCTACCTTTTATAGAAAATCTCCCTTTGAAGGGCGATTCTCTGTTTCTATAAAAGTTTTCAAGCTGCAAGCCGAAATGTATTAAATATTATCACTCCAAAAAAAAACGCCCCCTTTATTATGAATGGTCTTTTTTGATATAGGTGCGTGTTGGATATACGTTAATAGATTTAAATCAATCAGGAAAAGAGAAATATAATACCAAAAGGGACGCGCACCGGCCACTAATTGTTAGGATCAGAAAATACCTTTGTATCATGGGTGTAGAGTAAACAAGCTTCGGCGGGGCCGAAGTTAGCGTTCTTACTTGTTTTTTTTTTAAATTCTATTTTTTCCTTCAATCTCTATGTGTATTTTTTAGTACATCTCTTATTATTTTTCGGTTTTATTCATTACTATTTTGTGAAAAGAAAAAATTTTGAAAATAGTAGAAATAAAAATATAATCGAAAAAATTGTTTCCTTTGCTAGATCATCTTTTTTAGTTGAGCTGCAGCAACTGCGCTCATCGTATCGTCATTATAATCGTTGCTTGTTGCTGTTGTTGTTGTTTTGTTGGTGATGCTCATGTTGGTTTTGTTGCATTTTCACTACATTTAATTGCACTTCGTAAAATGGATTTGATGTTTTTTGTTGTTTATTTATTTTTTGTTTTTAGTTATTTTATTTATTTTTTTCTTTTAGTCCGATTTTATTTTTGCTTTTGTTGTGATCTGCCGCCGTCTTCATGACTTTTGCAGTCATTATAGTGCTGTGATGCTGTGGAGTCAATGTTTTCAGTCAACTCAACTCAACTTAATTCGTAATTATTCAGGCCTTTGACCAATCCATTAGTTGCTCGATTTCCTCCAGCTCGATTTCCTTTTATTCTCAATTTCATTTTTTATCATTCGGTAATGGTGTTGGTTGGCATGACTACGTCGACGTATGTATGTATGTAACAGAAATTCAGCTAAGGAAAGACAACCAAACGAAACAAAAAGAAACACACATATTGATGAATTGAAGGATGCTCGTCTTTTTTTTTATCGCCGTTGGTTGACATTATGCAGTCAATCACTCAGTCAATCGAGGTCATAGCTCGACGACGAACGATGAAATTTTTGCCATCCTATGACGGCACGAATGCATATCCGTGAGATACAGATACAATTATATCAAATCTTGTAAAAAGTACAAAATTGTTTGGACAGATGGGAATCGAAATCGGAATATATTTGTATATACTTCAATTATCCTATAATTGCTATAATTTTTTTTATTTTGAATAAGGATTTTAAAAGAAATCCTGATAATTTTAAGTTCATTTCAATAATTTTTTTCTTAGTTATAATTTCGGCTTATTTGTTATCTTTTTCCTTTTGGTTAAGTAATTTTGTTGGGAATTATCTGATTTCGATATTATTAGATTTGCGACGGTTAGGTCGCATATCGGTTTAGGATATACAGGGTGTTCCGTAAGAGATTTAGGTATTGCAAGATAAGGAAAATCAATCGTCACGCCTGGGGAGGAGGTTGACTAAATTATGTTTAAAAAATTCCATTTGAATTCTATTTCGTGTGATTCTAAAGAAAACTTGCTCTCTTACACTTTGCACGTTATCTCAATTATCTTTCTTCCTTTCCTTCTTGCGTTGCTTCAATTTGCTTTAATAGTTAAACAAAGTGTGTTTTTTTGGAAAATTATATTTTAATTTTTTAGTAATTTTTTGTTTATTAAAAATTTTCATTCTTTTATTCATTTTGGTTATATAATGTATTTTGTCTCTAATCTAATTAGTTTTTGGTCGTTTTATAGGCTCGATTGTCGCTTTATTTATTAGTTTGTTTACTATTTTTTGTTGTTTTGTATTGGATTAAGTCTGATATTTATTTGCTTGTTTGTTCGTTTATTTATTTCCTTATTTATTTATTCACTTTCTTATTAATTCGTTGTTGTTACAGATATTCCTTTTAATTCCAACAAAATCTCTGAATTTTTTATTGGAATTATTAACTAACAATTTCTTATAGTTAAGATTTATCTAACAGTTAGGCATATTAGTGAGCTACAAATATTTCTGTCTCAACCACGTCATCAAATTTAATTTTAGATCTCTCTTAATTTTGTTTTATTTTTTTTTCATTAAATTTTTAAATATTTCTATGCCAAATTTAACACATATTTATAAAAGACTTTTCTTATTCTCTTATTGCTTTTTCGACGTGTATTCGCTCACACTTGCACAGATCTCATACACGCCTGTAGTCTTGTTTGCAACATTCGAATTAATTTCAAGGAGATGAGGGAAAATTGAATTTGATTTAAGCGATTTAGTTAAAAAAAATAGATATGACCATATGCTTAGTGATTGTGTGTATGGCTGTGTGGTTGTGTGCGAGTGGGTGTATGGGTGTGTCTGTCTATATTATTATATGTGTGTGGCCATTAGTATATTTATGTATTTCAAAAGCAGATTCTGTTTTTCATAAACATTTCTTTTTCTATTATAATTAACTAAATTATAAATAACTTTTATTATAATAATACGCAAGATATGTAGTATCTGTAAGTGTGCGCGTGTGTGCGCTCGTTTTGTGTGATTTGACAATATCTTCTAATTGAAGAGTCATCAATCGATATCAAGTTAATAAAAAAGAGGAATAAAACATCTCTATTACAATTCATTCCTCATTTTTTATCATTTATAATTTTTTTGGTGAGATCTTAATGAGCTTCAATTTTCAATCAGTCGAATCAGTTAATTTTTCAATTGTTTTTTTTTCGTGCAAGATTTTCAAGAATTCTCGATCCTCGGTCGGTCAACCTTCAAATTTCCATTGCGGTCTGTGTCGTTCAATCCATGAAACCTTATTTGTTTGTTTTGTTCCCAACAATGACCACTTGCATTGTTTTGTTTTTCACCTCGGTCGGTGCCTCTCCTGCCCCGTCTCTTTTTTACTCTCACTCTCTGTCGAAAATCTAACTAAATCAGTTTAAAGAGAAAACCATTTGCAACTCATACCACAATCGACAAAAATATAATTGCTTTCAATCAATAAAACAAATTTATTTTAATAAATATTGATATCAATGTACCTAAATATTTGTATAGGTAGATGTGTGTGTGTGCGCACGTGTGTGTGTGGTTTTGTGTTTGTATTTAATTTGCCTTTACACGTCGTATTCAATCGAATAAAATTTCTGCGAAGAAAACAAGAATTGAAAACAAGGAAAGAAAACAACAAGAAAAACAAATAAATTTACAAAAATTCTTACGTTTGAGATCAAATGATCATCACGAGTCAATCACAATCGTTCAACGAAACGTGTTTTTAATGTAATTCGATCATTAGCGGTTTGTATTATTAGTCAGAGCCATTTTCTTACTGCGGTTTTTTTACATATATATATATATATATCATTTTTTTTTTCTTCCATTCTTATTTAATAGGAGTAACCTAAATTCTCCTTCATCCATTACTAATTAATATTATTTGTCTTAACTAGTCAAGAAAATAATGCCATTTTCAAAACGACCATATATAAATAATACCGTTGGATTGTTGTGGAACGTTGAACAAAATGCAATTTTATTTTATGTAAAAATAAATATGTTACGATTACCGTCAACTGGAATCGGCGGCACTCAATCGTAGAAACAAGCACGTGATTACCTTACGGCATTTTAATAAATGATCTAAACATTGATATAGGTTGACTGCATAAAGCGTATCAAGGGATCAACGTGGTTAGTACGTGATGCAACGGCATTATAAATTGGTCACTTTTCAGTAAAAGTGTAAAAGTTCAATTTAAAAAATTTATTTTCAAATTTAATTTTAGATTTAAATACGTTTCTCAACTTCGCTTACTGAAAATGGTTTTTTAATATTTTAAAAATTTAATACTGACTATGAATGTTTCTCCTTTTTCAAACTAAAAATTAAACTCAATGAATGAAGTTTAAAATTTATCCTTATTATTGATTTTATAAACGAAATATTTTATTTCATTATTGTATGAATTATTCCATGAAATGAATTATTTATTTATTTATTTATTTATTTGTTAATTTTTGTTTGTTTGATATTGCATTTACAGAGTGTTTGTTTGTCAAGGTTAAGTGTGATAAAGGTAAAGGTAGGAAATGTAGAGAATAAGTATATATTTGCTAAAAGACTTGATAGTATGATATTTTTCTGTGATAAGATAAAATATTACGCTTGGTTTGAAATGATTAGGTCCGTAGAAAAATGACCACTACAAGAAATATTTTTCTGATTTGTTTTTTTATACTTTTTTAGTAATAATAAAATTTTATTATTCCTACCCTACTCATATCTCAAAAACCTAGCACTTTGTCGTGACAGCGCAGATGACAAAATTGTTGAGAGCTGCGGTTTTTGAAGCGCTCGGTTTCAATTGAAATTTCAATTTAGTTCGTTTGAAGTGAATAATAAAACTGAGCAATCCGGCGCAGCTTGGAAAGGCATAACCTTTAATTTACACTTTGATGCTGGCATGAAAAAAATAATAATGAAAAAAAGAACAGCAAAACATTCGTTAATTGCTAAAAATTTCTCTCCACATAAATACTATTGAAATAATCGAGTTCAACTTTAGCAATAATTAGAGTGCGCTGAATTAATAAAAGTTACGTAATAATAGAAATTACTAACTAATTGCATAATTACGAGTTTGTAAGCTCGGAATCAAATAGAGGGAGGAGGATTTAAAAAAAAAGAAAGGTTTGATTTAACGCGTCTTTTAAGAAGAAATTAAAAGGCCAATAAAAAAATTTCCTCTACGCGTTAATTGCTAAAATTCATTGCTAACCAAAAAACAAAATTACAGTAAAATAAAAGCTTCAATTAAAAAAAAACTGTATTTTTTAACTCGTTTAAAATGTATTAAAAAATAAATAAAAAAGTGTTGACCTTTTAAGAGACACTTTGAAATACAACCAGCTGGAAGATACAGATTCTTAGATACGTTTCAAACGAATTGCAGAAACAATTGTCTTAACGGTTTGTAGCTCGGCAACTGAGTTGTAAAATAAACAAAAAAAAGTAATTTGATATTTCAGATTTAGTATACAAATATACTCACATGAGCACTGTATATATAAAACAAAATGTTATTTTGGCAATAACATCATAAAAAGCCAAAGACTCAAAGTAGAAGCGGACAATTGTATTTGTTTGTTTAAATGATGGTTATGAGTTCTACCAGAGATTACGGTTTAAAATTGTTCGTGCTTGTGAGAGAGAAGGAATATGAAATCTTAGTTAATATCGCAAGGTCAATCAACTGTATCGTATATTACCCGACCTCAATTAATTTTTTCCTTTTAAATATATCCAAAATTACTTCTATTTGTAAACATACGCCGTGACTCTTGTATAAATAGAAATAATTAAAAGACTCAATATAATATTGAAAAGATGTTTTGAAGAGAATCATTAGATAATAATAGAAAGGTCAAGAAATAATAAGAACAATATTATTATTTCTTGACAACAATCAGGTGGAATCAAATTGTTTCAGAATAAAACTATTCCAGTAATTCTCCTGACTTGTCTGCAAATCAGTTGGTACTGGAATTTCATCATTGTGCAATGATATTTACCTCCCTTCTTGCCCTTGATCGGCACTTTCAATGACTGAAAATATAAAGAAAATTCTGTGGGGTTGTTAAGAATGCCGTAAAGTCACGGTAGATATTGCAGATCGTCTTTTAAATCATGCAAATTTCAGTAACATTTTTGGTAGTATTTTTTAGAATTATTTGGTACTCTTTTGGCAATATTTTTTCTTTTTTTTTTGTAAATTCATTTTATAAATTTTCATAACCTCAAATTTGCGCTGTAGAGTCTGTAGTTTTTAGAATGAAAATATTCGCTGTGTATTTCGAAAATATTCGAAATGAATTCCCTTAATGTGAGGTGCTTTATGATAATTAAATGTTGGAAATTATCAATAATCTTATGTAATATATAAAATAGCAATTAACTTTGACACGCTATTGCTAAACGTTGTAAGACATAAAGAATTGTATAATTTTTATTTTCACTTGACGGTAATGTCTGTCTGAGATTTCTGTCGGATATCGATTTGCCAGCACAGAAATAAATTAGAAATTAAGGTGTTTTATAAAGGTGGCAATTATTCCTTGCTTAACATTTCGATTCTGTAATGCCATTTATAAAAGATTATTTATGGGTTATCAGATTTTTATTCAGATTCAATTGATCACTTCGAAATTGTTCACAAAAATTAATAGAGATGCTGGTGAACTTTACTTCTTGTGAATGGTAAATACATTTAATATCGTAGAAGTATTATTTCTCCATTAATAATAAATTCTTCATTAATAAATTTCTCTATTAATCAATTTATTCATTTAAAAAAACATTAAAGACTCAATTTAAGTCTCCAAAACAATATTTCTGAAAAAAGAAAAATACAAATTACGTTTTTATTGTCCTTTTCTTTCTACTAAAAATAAACTTCTAAACGATAATAATAAATAATCAAGTGATAATTGCTACAAGTTATTGACTTTGTACTTATGTTTCCACAATAAAATAATTATAAATATCGATTATGTTAATTGCACAACAATATTGCACGTTTTTTCATAATATTTAATTATATTGTACATCGCCGGATTGAGTGAAATCGGCCCCTTAATTTATCGTATTAATCGTCTGTTTGTTGCTGGTTTTCTATTTGGTTTCTTTTCCTTTTTGTAAATATTTCTTATTTGTTTTGCAGCAATACGGTCGATGACCAATTTTTATCCGTATTCACGCTTAATTGAATTTTACACAATTTTTTCGCATTAACCGCTTGGTACTCTCGCTCCCCACTGGATGGACGTTAGAGAGTATTAAGGAAACACGTTTTCATAGTTGCCAGTACTGCTAGTTGTTGTTGTTTTTGCTATAGCGAGTATTATTGCTGTTGGGAGTGATGATCGTGTTATACCTTTTGTCTTTATTGTTACACGTATATAAATATTATATATCCATATTTAAAAAAAACATTAATTATAATAGTAATAATAGGTTTTAGTTCTTTTTTTTTGTTGCTGCTTCTAAATTAACATGTTCCGTCTTATAAATAAAGAAATTCGATAATGTCGTTGTTGTTGTTGTTCCTGCAGCTGATTTCATTATTAGTGACAACGAATTATTATTTTTTTATTTCAAATTTGAAACTATAAGAAATATTTACAATTAAGAGCAATAAATTACGAAAAGAGTAATAAACCTCATTAAAAACATGGAAGTAATTAAAAAATGGAAGTTAAAAAAAATAATCTTTGAAACAGTACAAGAATAATATTTTTATACCTTCAATCTGATTTTTGGGTACTTTTTTTTAATCTTAAGAAATTTTTTAGTACAAAATTTTATGAATAAATCTATGATTTGAGTTCAAAAAATTAATTGTTGCCGAAATCATTAGTAGGGTTTTCGTTCGATTTATATTCATGTTTCTTTTTAATAAAAAAGTCTGTTTCTTTAGCCGATACTTGTTGGTCGATCATTATTTAAGAAGTAGTCTTTGCGCTTGGTTGGTTAAACGATATATTAGTGCGTTTTGGAAATTTGAATTTTGAGAAAAATATCCAGAGGATGTCTATAGGGTCTCCAATAGTATTGAGTATGAACAAAACCCATAAAATATTTGGATAAAAGAAATAAGCAATAAGTTTGGTATGTCATTTATATTCCAATTTTGTGACTAATACTTTCGGAAATTCTTCTAGATAAAGATTTTAGAGCGGGCTGAATTTTTAAGGTTTTTTTTATTAAAAGTGTCACCTTTTTTGAAGAGTATAATAAAAATACCATCCGAAGGCTCATTGACCATGCAAAGCTTTTATTTTCGCATTAATAATATATTAATAATATTAATATTAACATTAATTAATATTAATAATGTATGAACAACAAAAGGTGAAGTAATAATAATTAGTATTTATTTCTCTTCTCTTTCAAGATCGCTCCTACGGAAACGTAGAAAATTCCCCAGCCATCCAAAGCAATCATGTAATAGAAACGCCTCATGAATTGGTCAACACGAGCAACACGACGCTCTGGATCTAATCCGTAATCATTTTAAGGTAGAAATAAAAGAACGAAGGAGAACAAACCTGATAGAGAAAGGATTAAGAGCAAATTATGCAGAGCAATATACTTTATGCTGCAATACAGCGTCAATAAAGCAAGACTCTCTTAACGATAGGGTGGAGTCTGGCATAAAATTTTGAAATGCTTTGAACGGATTGCACGACATAATACTCAGTCTATAATTCAAGCTTGCGGTTTTGCCAAAAATTGCCAAACAGACTTTTATCGAAAGGAAATGAAAGCAAAATAGAACAAAAAAACAAATTTGAGTCAAATTAAAACAAATTTATTCTCACAGTCTGGAGACAGAGCGTAGATAAAATAGAAAGCAAAAAAAGAACGGGAAAAATATATAAAAAAGATAAATTTGAAAGTAATTCATATTCAGAATGTTGCAAAACTCCTCTAACACAATAAAGCCAAAAGTTGTTGTAATACGACGTCGTGCTAATCAAGGTTTCGGGTTTACGCTACGTCATTTCATCGCTTATCCACCGGAAGATGATCCCTCTTGGCCACATCAGGTAAATTATGAGAAACGACTATGAAAAATAGAAATAAAAATAGAAGAAAGAACGAATTGTCTTTTCACACTTTTTATCGTTGTCGTGGTGGTTGTTGTTGTTATAATTGTCTGTGTATCTTTGTTGTTGTATTGTTTAATACTTCGTTGAATTTGATTTTTATTTCCTATGGGTTAGTTTTTTCGGTCCCCCCTTTGTTGTTTTTGTTTATATTTTATAATCCACTCTCTAATTTCATTTTTCTCACACTCTCACTCACTCCTGCTTTTTTCCTTTCCTCTCTTCTCTTCCCTCCTCTCTCTCTCACTCTCGCTATTTCTCTGTCTGTCTTTCTTGCTCTTTCTCTTGCCACAATCCATGCTGAAACTACTCTGTATGTTCATGTTTCTTTTTTTTATTAATTTCTTTTTTGTCTTTGCTGGTTTTTGGCGTGTAGGAAGCAACCAACTCATACCAAGTGAAAGCTATGGAAACCATTTTCATAAAAGAAGTTCAACCGAATGGACCCGCTCACTTTGCCAATTTGCAGACCGGCGATCGTGTTCTAATGGTGAACAATACACCAATCGCTGGCATTGCCTATAGTACGATCGTGTCCATGATTAAGATGACGCCTTCGGTGTTGACGTTGCATGTGGTGCCCAAAGAATATGATGTACTGCAGATGGTAAGGCATTCGAAATCGAATTTACTTTCTATCAATTTTCATATCCTTCGCTTTTTTCTCGATAACTAATAATAATATTTTTTCTTTGTTTTCCATGTACTTTAAAACAACTGCTATCGTCCTCTATGTTCACCATCATCTTCTCTTCATCAGCAATATACAAGTATAGCTCATACGTCGGAATCAAATCGTTTAACTGCTGTATCAATATCCCGACCGATATCATCGCCGCTTACAGTTGGCAATAGTAATACGGCCAGTGCTCTAGTTCCGTTTAGCTCTACTAGTAAATCTTTTCCCCATCCACAACATCCACAACAAAAACAGATGATCTCATATCATCCGGTGCCAATGCATGCAATTATTGATGGAGTTGGTAGCGGTGCCGTTGGCGGTAATGGTGGCAGTGGTGGTGGTGCTAGTGCTGTTACCGGTGGCAATGCGAGTCGTTCCAGTAGCGTTGTTAGCAATAGTAGTGGATTACGTTCTATGCCACCTCTTCCACCAATGGGAGGAGTTATGCCAAATGCCGGTCACGGTGAACTCAATGAACTTCAACAGAGTTTACATCACGAAGCAATGCTTATGCGTGGCGATGTTGGATATATGCGGTAAGTTTATATGTAATAGTTATTAGCTTAATAATAGATGCCGTAGTTTTAGTTTTAGTTTTAAGAAATAAATAATTGAGAGTATTAATTTGAAACTGGCTAAAGCTGATCTGTCCTACGCCCGTATGTGATGCAATGATGATAAAAAATATAGCAGGATTATCAAGTCTGAGTTTCAGCTCAGATTTGTATCCTGAAGAATTGATCTCACAAATCATAATGAAATTCGAAATATTAACTTTAAAAATACGCCTGACGATGACCGCTGAATTTTTTCCTGTTTTACATAAGAGGACTTTTTCACACACTCGTATGAAAAATACATTCCTTCTTTACAATTGCTATTCCTTCCCAAGTTTGGGAATATATTTTTGCCTGATATAAAAAATCTCCAGCTTCAAATTAACTTAAAAACTCTTTAAAGCTTCTGGGATTTAAAATTTAATAATAAGATTTGAAATAGAAATTTGATCTTCAAATTTGAACCGGATATAACTCCAACTACTTAGCAAAATAGTTTAAAAATAGCAGATTTTAAATCTCAAGAAATTACCTCTAAATCGCCACGAACCCGAACATCCTAAACAAACGAAGATATTGCAAACACATTATAGTCACTAATAGTTGAAACGTGATCATATATTTGCGATGACGATAAAATCGTCTGCTAACTTCAACCTAAAAAACATGATATTAAAACACATAATTTATTGCACGACACAGTAGAGAAATTGTCATGATATAGATTTTGAGAATTCAGAAAACTTACATTGTTATTTGGTTTAAAAATTATATCTTAATCTTATATTTGAAAATCAAGTAATTGATCTGAAGCGTTTCTGAAGTCTAAAATATATGAACTTTATAATTAAAAAAAACCATAATGAAACAGACAAATTGGTAGCAAGATCGGTTAGAAATTGAAAGTAAAATTCGATGTCAATATAAATTGTATATTATATGTACATACGGTATATAATATAAAGGGCAGCAAAAGCCGCAAATATTAAATTTATATGACACAAACATTGTTACAGTTGTTGTAATTGTTGTAAATGTTATTTAGCTGATTCAATATTTTACCCTTGTTAAAAAGTGTTAATTCAGTCACTCAATATCAGTTGTCTTTAATTTCATGAATAACCGCAATGTTTCCATTCAAAGGCATAATTGCGTGTTATATTTAAAATATAATATTATATATCATTTGCGCTAAATTATTCAATTTATTTCAGATGATTTCATCAATTAAAAAAATTGTTATTCATGTCTGGGGATGTTTTTTTTACAAAAATTGTTGTTTTAAGATAACATTTTGTTGATATGAAATTATTTCTAGTAATTTATTTCATTTATGTTTAACATATTTGTGCATTTTTTCATGAATCGCGTTTGACGTTTTCTTTCACACGACAATCATTTATACAATTTATAAATTATTACAAGGGATTACGTTGTGAGAGATGACGGAAACAATCAAACATTTTAGAAATGATAATTTAAATTTATAATTAGAAATTGTATATTAAAAACGAAATGACTAAGTGATCATTAAGGGTATTGAGTTTTAAGTTCAAGTATTAAGCTGATTTTGAATGAATTGAAAAAGATGAAAATTATGGAAAATCAACAGAATATATTTATGCTGTTTGTAGGAGTATTTCATCAGAAATTTTATATACAACTTACAATAATTTATAAGCTGCGTACATCGATATTGTATGGTAGCGATGACATTGTGATAAAACCAGATCAAAACCATGTGCTGTTCGGGTAGCATAAAAATGCTTTAAGGGCAATAATCACACAAAACTAAAAGCTTTTGTAATGATTTTGGGTAATAAATAAGATGTGATTATAAGTAGTAATGTCCATAATGATCTCATGATATAATTAAAAGAGTAATATTTAATGAAGATTTCTTAAATTTTAAAATTGTCAGTGTAATTTTTAAATCAAACTGTTTCCTTTAATCCATTACCTCAAATAATTAGCAGACACTCTGGCAATCTTCTTTGCAGCTATGTATTTATAAAAATGAGGCCAATAATTTTTCACTGATACCGATTTAAATACATTGATTTTTTCGATTTTGTTTTTACATCACACGAACCTCTTCATAAAAAATGCTCCCTGCTTCCGACCTTCACATCAAAGATGTGGAATGGATTGTGGTTGTGACTCAGACCGAGGCCTGCTTCTGTAAGTTGTGGCATTCTCATCTCTGCTCCCCTTATTCTTCTTCTTAAAACCTCATTCTTCATATCAATTACATAAGTCATTGTGTCGTTCATCATGTCAGCATCTTTGTTACAATTCATCTATTTAATATTATTTAACGTCTATTAATCGGAACGAAATATCTTCACTTGTAATGCATGTCAGGCAAGTAATTCTTCTTTCCATAAAAAAATCTGAATGTGTTTGCATAATTTAGTTATTAAAAATTTGAAAGAAATATGCGGTCACAAATTCCTTTCTCTAATTTGACGGAAATATTTTTAATTCAATTAAACAATATTAAATTTGATTTAAAAGATTAAAAAGAATTGTATGCTTTCGGCGTGACAATCGCACAGTCGAAAAAATAGTGCTAAGAATTTTGAAAATATCATAAAAAATAACAAGAAAACGTCCTTCTTTTGGATTTATTTATGCTTCTTTATTTGTTCGTTTCATGATAAATTTATAAATATGTATATGGTATATTTTCTTTTGTGTTCTTCTCTTTTATACTAAATTTCACGTTTAGTGTCGTGGCCGATCTGTCATTTAAATCGGTTTCAGTTTAATTGTTGATTTTGTCAAGACCATTTAATGAACCCCAAGAAATTATTTAAAACAGACGTATTAACTTAATAGGCAGATTCTAGCAAGGGAAACAAATTTGGGGTTCCAGAAGCGGCAGTTGGGTGTTAGAAGAATTCTGTGTTAACAAAAATCTATTGCACATTTTTGCTGCTCCAAACAAATTTGCACCGAAAGTAAAATTATAGAATCTATTCGTTTCTGATGCCAAAGTACGACCTTCACCAGTCGAGAAAGAGAGATTGGCTTTCGATCTGTACGTATTGCGTTTTTAACAGAGCTTAAATAAGAATTTATTAAAAAAATTTTATGCTATTTATTACATTCTATTCCACTGTTTCTGTGTTTAGAGTGACCTCTCCATCCCTTACAGTTTTTGCTTTTATAGATGAATGTATTTGAAAAAAAGACGATGGAATACTTGTGGCCAATACAATTTGATGACCAATTTTTTTTCCTCAGCAAAGTTTTTGTTGATATGCCGAATCTGTCAACAAGGAATTATTCTTAAATTCCCAAAGTAAAACCAATTAAAGGGATGGAATTAAAACAAGAATTTAAAGTTTTGACTCTCTAACAATCAAATCTTGCATGCTCCTTCTTCTACCCCTTTCCCCCCGGCATTTCTCTTGTTTGCTTAAGAGACCTAGAAAGACCTAGAAATAAGCTAGAAAGACCTCTCACTTCACGAGATCATCGCATCAGTCCTTCTCTATTTCTTACAAATTCATTAAAAACCTTTTAGTGCTAGTGCGGCAACTTTTAAACTGAACTGAAACAAGTCGGGCAATCTTAACAATTAGTCTGTTATTAAATTTTCTCTGATAAGGAATGAACGCAGAAAGGTGTAGGTGGAATAGTGACGATATAAATCTCCAACCCTCTGAATTTAAAAGAAAACGATGCGAAATAACATTATTCAATTATAAAAACCAAAAATAAAAAGGAAACTATCCCGCAGCCAAAAATTATTGCGTTTTTCAACGCCACCCTGATACATACGCCTCTTTCACTTCTCTTTGCTTTTTGTTTTTATTATTCAGTCTCATTGCTTGCTTGCACTCTGCTTGATTTGTTGCATTTTAGTTTGCATTGTTGAATTATTTTCCTTCATTCATTTCGCTTTTTTGTGGGTTTAAATAAAAAACAAAATTTGTATTTTTTACAAAACCCCTTTATACCCTTTGTCAGTTATAAATTTATGATTGATGTACTTTTATCATTCTTCCGCTCACCGTATTTTGCTATTTTTTCGTCGTGTGTCCATTGGTGTTGCCACAGTGGACACTATCTGTTATTCCTTTAACAATCGCTTAGTAATCAATCAAAAAATTAATAAAATTAAAAGAGATACAAACACCCGTATTGTAGAATTTTTTTTAAAAACGCTTTAATTATTTTCAAGAGAATTTAGAGGAAAAATTCTTATATTTAAAACTGTCGTAGCACAAAAAAATCCTTTTTAAATTTTTTTTTGATATCAAATGATTTACCCCATTGTCTCTTAAACCACTTACTTAAGTTACGTTGACAGTTACTAGATTATATAAGCATATAAAAAATGTTTTTCAAAAAAATTCTGATTTTCATACCAACCATTGTATGAGTATGCTATTGTTGTTGTTGTTATTATTATTATTGCTATTATTATTGTTGCTATCATTGGGCTGCTCTTGTGTTATTATTGTCATTGTAGTGTTGTTTGTTGTTGCTTGTACAACAACATCCACGTACGATGAATGACGAACACTCGCTACACGTCGCACAAATGAATATTGGGGCAGTGACGCTGTTTACGACATTTTTCCTGGCATAATAAATTCATTTAGTTTAGTTAGTGGCGAGGTATTGCATTGACTTGACTTGATTTAAATCTTTCCCTCTTAATCGCGTCTATGCAGTAATCGAAATTGTATAAGTCTCAGTTTTTATAAAGTTCGTATATTTTTTATATCACAGAAATTTTTAGTAAAATCTGTTAATGTGATTTAATAAAAAACTTATATTCAATGAAGAATATCCAAATTATGCCAAAAAAATGTACGAGTGATAAAAATACATTAGTTATCACTAAATAATTAAATGAAAATTGAATGAATGCGAGTGTCTTGTCACTTGACAAACAACATCTTCATCTCACCGAAGATCGTCAGAGCCGGAAAGTAAGAGCGAGAAAGAGGGAGAGAGCGAGAGTAAAAGAGTCTATCCGATTAACGTCAGTGATGATCAACGAGTGTGGTATAGTGCTAATAAATTTACAACACGATCAAGACGTATTATCAAAACTGTGCGCTCGTATTAAAACATTTGTCACCGTTTTGACGTCTTCGATCGACATTGATCAATCACATGGATAATTGTTGTTGCTGATTTTAACTGAGAGAGAGAGGAATAATAATGAACGTGTGTGAGTTGCTATGATGAATTTTAATTTTGCCTTACAATTCGAGAGAGAGAGAGAGAGAGAACGAGAAAGAGAAATGAGTAGTCTGGGCTCTATTTATTATAATTCAATTATGATTTATTATCAGGCTTATACGCTCATTTAGATTTAAAGAGTCAATTTATTTGAGAGTTTTTATTTTATATATCGAGCAAACAAGCTTAAAAATCTCATCTGAACGAGGCAATTTTTCGCGTATTTATGTCTGGGGCGTCATGCATTTTTGACGCCTAAATCATGTGTTATTAATGCCTAGGGCTACAACTTATTTGCCATCATCATTATCTCATTCACAAACAACACAAAATTGATAAATAAATGTAGAAAACAATATACATTTTTTATCACACCCTCAAAGATAATTAAAATGAATTTATTATTCACCACATACCAAATTTATCACTTGTGAGAATTCTTGCAATAATGGATTTAATAAATATATAACTACTGCAGAAAAGGAACTCAAATACTTCGTGATATATACCAAAGGGGGAAGAAAGAAGTCGAACTGAGTTGCCTCTTAGCAGAAATCCGAATCGGAGTAATGCACGTTTTTATGTTTCATTCATTTAAATCAAAATCTAATTAAAGAAAACCCATTAAAATAACACAAATCATGTAATGAGAAACTGATATTTTTAGTTGAGATAAATTTCTTAAAGTATTAAAGTTCACGATTTTATAAAACTTCATTCATTCATGGAAACAAATGTACGAAGCAATATCTATATGAGTTGCGTGTGTTCGTTCTCCTCAGCTTTATAATAACATGGATAGAAATTCAATTAAAAACCTTACATTTATGCAAATAGATTTTGCTCAGTTTAAAATTTTGTAGTAAATGGATCGACCAGACCGGCCAGTCCCACCAATCAACGAACTAACTAAACCGACTATTCCTCACGTGCACTTAATACTCGTATACTCGAATAATTTTACACATACAGTACTTATTATATATATACAATAGATAAATTACTATAGCGTATGAACCACCATGAAGGCCATCTCTCTGTAACAGACTTTATGTCTCATGGCAGATAATTAAATATTCATGCGTAGAGTGGAAACAAAAAGCTGGAAAAGGCCACCACCGAGGAGAATAAACGAATAAGTACTCTCGAATGCATGAAGCCAATTAGACAAGAAAGTGAAAAGAAGATTGGCCCGAAGATGATTTGGTTGCCGTTTGAGGATCATTTTAAGTTAGTGACTGACTTGAAATCGTTTAAACAAATTGTTCTGGAAAAAAATTAATTAATGAAAAAATGGCACAAGTATTTGAAGGATATCATTAGGGATTGCAAATTGAGAGGGAAAAAAAGAAATATATCTATATCAGCAGTCGGTGATTAAACGAAGTGATTTATTAATGGTCTTAAACTAAAAAGGGTTAATTAAAAAATTATCTCATTTTATTTTGAAAATTTGCATCCAAAAAGTTGCTTGTTGGGATTAGGAATAAGTTAACATTAATAATCACTACTTCTTGTATTTTGTTTACACGCAATATTTCTCCCTTCTTTATAAGACTGAAACGTATTCATTTTACATATCCGTTTGGGATGCATAAAGACGACATGACATGACAGATTAAGAGGAGTATATAAATTACGAATCATTTGGAGCTGTCCCGTCAGTCAGTGTGTCTGTAGAAATCATGATTACGAAATAAATTGGGATAGAGCATTTTTTGCATTCCTAGGCTGAACTGAATTTATCTGAACTTTTAACTACTACCCCCCAGCTTTTACATTTAAAGTCACCTTCTGAGGTGAATTTTTCCCATTACAAAAATTCTGGTAACAAAGATCATATCATGTTTCAAATTTACGTTCTAAGAAAATGTTAGCTTTCGAAAGTGGGTGTGGACCTCATAATGATTGTTAAAATCAAATTGTAAATTCATTGTGCGATTATAGAGTATACAAGCTTCGAATAGACAGATTTTACTCGGTTTAGACTTTAATTTTTTGTAAGGCAAATCTGGGGTAATATTTTCATTTTGAATGAAATGTTTTATCCTAACGATTTTCATTTAAAATGGAGTTCAAAAGTAATTTCTCAATAAGCCTTTATGCGTTTTGGAATTTGTGTAATGATCGTTGTTGAATATGACCGAGTAAGTAGATTGAAGATTTTTATATTCCTTCAATTATTATTAGTTTATTTAGCATACTCTTCTAATCTCTCCCTCTAACTAAAGATTAAATTACGCAATGAGTCCTTGCACATAAATTTCCTATAAAGTGAATTATTATTATCAAAGACTTTACGATTAAATTCCGATTCCAATTTCGATACGACTATATTCCGAAAAAGATTCATTATTGACTTTCCCATAATTGTTTTGAGACATTTTTATGCTATTTATTTTTCAATACGAAATTGGTTTTAACTCGAGTTATGAGATATTTTAATACGTATTACGAAAAAACATTGAACTAACATAACCCAAAAATACTTCTTTATTCGTTGCATAATAACGGTTTACCTTATTACTGTTGTTGGTATTCCATTATAATTGTTTATTATTATCATAATGCACTATTATTATTTTTCATTGTTCATTGTTATTATTGTTGTATTAAAGGTCTCTGATTATGCTCTACAAAATGGATAGATTTCCCTTTACTTTTTCATTACTTTTTTTAATGCTTTAGTATGTTTTTGCTGCAATTGTTTTCCTTTAATGATGCCCATTTATTTATTAAACTCAAATATTATTTTCCTTCTACTCGTTTTTGTTGTGCTTCTATATTTTTTCAGGCTATTGGTCATTTTTTATAGTCACTAAATCAATTTAATCAGCTATAACGAATAGCTGAAGCCAGTTTTTCTACCTGATTGTAAGAGAAAATGCTGACTCCTTTGTCAGAGAGAGGTTTTTTGTTTGTTTGTTTTTTCTTTTTTTATATCATACCGTTTTTTAACGGTCACTATTCATCACGAAATCTAAACAAGTTCATAAAATTTTCTTATAAAATACTGTAACGTATTCGATTCAGAAAATGGTTAAAAAATTAAAAAAAGGAATAGATGACGTATTTCAAGTTCGTTAATCTTTTTTGATTTATTTCGTATGGTGTAAAAGCAGAGATTTGATTGTTTTTGTGGAGGGGTGGGTGGGTGGTGGTGATATCTAGGGGAGGGAGAGTGACGAAGGAATAGTAATCGCACCTCTTTTAAATGCTAATTAATAGTAGAAAAAATTGTTTTCAAAACATGAGTCATTATCAATTGCATAATGAATGAAATTTTGATATATAAAAATAAAAAAATTAAAATATAACATATCATACGTTATGAGTAATACTTTCTTATTATTATAACTATTAAAAATTGTGTTAAGATCATGATTTTGGAAGATGACAATTTGGCATTCAAACATCAATAATCAATCGATCATAAATGGAACAATTTTTCTATCACTGATTCAACAGTTACGGATGCAATACGGCACCATTGGACAGAACAAGAGAAATTGCATTCATTGAAATTAACTTTTTCTGTATAAACTATATTATGTCTCTGTGGTGTAGCATCCTTTTAAATTCAATCTTCAGCGACCGAAAGAAGATTTCCTCAATTTATAAAATGATAATTAAAGGATCAATAGAATAGGTGAATAATTGATCCTTTCGAATTTTGCTTTCGAATTTGTGCAAAAAAAAACTAATAAAATAATGAAATTGTTTCTTTTTCATTACTTCAATCATTCAAACCATTTACCAATAATTTATTGCCAACAATACAAGCGAAACACAATGAATTATGACTTAATACAGTAGTTGAACATAATAATAATCATAAAACTGTTTCATCATCATGTCATTTATCATGTGTTCCACCGTTTCCTATCATTTATCGGTCGTTTGTGAACATTTTTTTATTTATTTTTATTTAAACTAAAACTTGCTTTGCGCAAGAGGAGATTTATTCCCACGTTCAAACACCTTTCTCACTTTTACTTAACGCCTTCAAAACAAAGCCTTCATTAATTTACATATATGATTATGTTAGTTAAGTTAATTTTGTTATAAGGCGGGCATTTTTAATGAAGGTTTGTGAGGTAATTTTAGTCGCAAGAAATTTGGTCGTTTTTGGTATCCATTATTATTATTATTATTATTATTATTATTATTATTATTATTATTATTACTATTATTATTATTACTATTTTTATTGTGATTTCTTCTTTTTCATACAAAGTATCGTCTGAATGAGAATTATAAATCTTAGTCTTTATTTTTAACACTTCCCACCGATTTCTTCTGAACGAGTCGCACTCTTGAAATGAATTCAAGCAATATGATAAATCAATCTTTCTTCCTTTCTTTCATTTTTTTCCTTTATTATTTTCTTTTTTTATTTCATTTTATTTACTTTGTTGTAATCGCCCAAAGAAGGTGCGGGTATGTGAAATAACATGATTTCTTCATTAGTTACAAAAGAGATAAATTCTTTTAAAATCATTGAATTATCTTATTCAGATATTTTAAGAGGATTTATCAATGAATTCATTAACGTAGTTAACTTTCTTTGGCGGCGAGGAGTTTAATTTTGATGGTAATATATTATCACGGAGATCATGATTAATCGACAATTAAATTACATTTATTTATGAAATCAAATTCTTTAAATATAGTTTTTCTACAACTGAAGTCCAACTAACTAAAAATGTAAATGCTTACATACTTTTAATCAATTTATTTTGTTTAAAATTGCCTTAGATCTATAATAGAACAATGATGTCTCTATTGTTAAAGCAAAAAAATTTAAAGTAAGCATGATCTTTGGGTGAAATCTTGAAATGATTAAGTTCCTAAAAGACAATGTCTCGAGAATGTTCTCAAAATATCCTGACACGCAGAATTTTATCCAGAATTTAGAATTTCCAACATAAGGATCTGGTCCGCCTCTTTTCTGATCGTCAGTAAAAGGAATCACATAAGCTTGATAATAACTAAGTTCAATTTGAAACAATGTCGATTGCGTAAAATTAGAGGAAGAAAATAAACAAAATTTTTAAAAATTCCAAACAACAGAATTGCGAAACGGCAAAATCTCGAACGACAATACCGCGATTTGGTAATAGGGAATAATATTCACATTTCATTAAATTGTAGTAAAACTGTTACGAAAAATACTAATATTACAAGAACAACCTTTGCCACGGCTGAAGGCCGCCATGCATTGCATATGAAAATAATGTCTGAATTTTGATACAAGAATTCTGGGGTTTGTCGGTGTGTCATCATACGAGATTTTGCAGTTTTAGCGAATATCAATATCTGAATATCATTCAAATAGGGTGTAGTGGTCCTCCAATTATAAAGGTCTTAGAAACAAGATCTACATCGCTTGAGTAAAGCCTGGAGTATAATAAAGACTTTGATATCAATTCCTCTTTCCGCGATTTTGTACACATTTTAATTTAATTTATTCGCGATTTTGGAATTTTAATTTAATCAGAATCTATTTAAAACATTTATATCGATAATATAAACGACGACGGACCTCTTCGCATAATTATGAACACTTTTGATTGTTTCTTTTTGTTTTAGTCATTCGATATCTTTAATCGATTTTTATAAGCATTTATGGGTTGTGGATGAGGTAATATTTATTAGGGCAAGTCTGCAATTCCTGCTATTTGATGTCTGTTTATCAGTATCCGGAGCCGGTTAGCCCACACATTCATTGCTGGAGCAGTATTTTGAAATAATTAGAGGAATATTTTCATGGGCCACGCTTTCCTTCAAATCTCGTAGTGTGCCTCCTTTCCTTGAAGCCTCTCTTGATCGTCTGATGCTTCAATTATTATTGATCCGTTCTATCTTGCGTAATACCGATTATTCGATTTTTATTTGCTAAGCAGAAATATTTTTCGAGTGAAGAGAGAAATTTGGAGAAATGCTACTCCCACGCCTCAAAAAGAGAGTGAAACTACTCTGTTTTTAATAAACGAAGCCTTCGCATGCATTTTATACATATTCAATACTTTTTTATAGTATTAAATAATTTATAAGCATGCGAGTTTCCATTGTTTATAACTTGAATGCGATTTCTATAAAAGACTTCGGCGATAACATTTTCGGAAATGCGTTTGTTTTTTCTATAAAAAAAATTAAATATTTACACGTAGAAATTTGCTTCCTTAATTGGATTCAACAAATATGTCAGATCTAAAACCGAGCACAACAACAACAACAACGTTCACGACGACATTCTGAGTAACTTATAATTCATGAGTGAATATTATTCACAATTAATTTAATTTTTATTTTAAATATTCAGTAAAATTTTCTAATGAAATTCTTTATTACAAGCTTAGCCCTGTATGGAATTTTTTGTTGGGTATTGTTAGAATGTCTGATTGCTGAATGCGGGGGTTAGGGGTATCCAGAACGCCCTCCTATGAATAAGAAGAGGATGACTATATCGAGATAATTTCAACTCCTGCACCACCTACCCACCCCGCCCCACCCTGCCCTTTACATTTTATAGCTCTGCGATTTTAAACCCCTTAAAACGTCCTCAACAAATTCAAATACGAAACGAGTTTGAATGGATTATTCTATGGTTTTGGAATCGTATTTCTTAATTATTGCATGATAGAGATCGAATGGCTGGTTGACCGATTGATTGATTGATTGACCAGATGACCAAATAAATGACTAAAGAATAATAATTTTGAATTAGCTTTTCGTTTATTAGCTGATTAGACAAAAATATCAAGTTGCCGATGGCCATTCAAGTGGCTCAATGACTGACTGATTTATTAACCAAAACTGGTGAGGGAGATTTCTGGGATGAGTTGAATATGTGTGGTGATTTTTGCTATTACTGAAAACGTGTTAATAAATAAAAACATTATTGAGAATGAAAGGAAAATTAAAATTTGTTAATATTCATGTAGACTGCATAGCGTCGACAAAAAGGCCCGATGGTGGTTGTTGGAATGGTCAATGGGTTGTTATAATATGGTCGTGAGGGAAGACGAAGGAAGCACCAGGTCTGGTGCGTTATGTACTCTCAGAGTAGGTGGATTTTTTTTTGTATTAAATTTCGCTAGTTTTTGTACTTTGACGCATTGACAACGATTTATTTCGATTGCACGATCAGTCGCGGGTAGTCGAACGCGCTATGGAAGACGAGAATAAAAAAGAAACCTAAGCAAAGTGTTAAATTATTCAGAATGGCCGTTATTTTATTCTGACGAGAGTGTAACGGATAAGCTTCTAGCTTTTTATTAAAAAAGCGCTATTTGCTTTGTTGTTGCTGTTGTTATTGTTGTTGTTGTAGGCGGTGTTGTTGCCGTTGTTGTTTGTGTTGATTGTATTCTTTTGCTTTGCTTTCTTCCCTTTTGCAATTTCATTGTATTTTTTGTATGTTACGCCATTTCATACCGCGCGTGACATCAATAGAAACCGCGCCCAGATTTTGACAGTAGTCGTTCGGGGTTCATTAAAAGTCGTTGTCGTCGTCGCCACCGCCGACGCTTATGTGATGGACGACGACATCAACTAAGCAGTAGTGTGGTGATCATTTTCGTAACCGTGATCATGGTCAGTGCCGTTGTTTGTTGTAATAAATTGGATTAAATAATGTAGTCGCGTGCCTACGGATGTTTCCTTGCCGATTCTCGACGAACAAAACGAGTTTTAAATTTTAATTCGAAAACGATTCAAATACACCGTCAGAGGCATCGGTCATAAATAACGATGGGACCTTTTGATGTGATATTAAATTGTTTTTGTCAAAAGTGTCGTCCATCGTGTTGCAGGTGTGAAAAGAACGGTTTAGTATTTAATCTTAATTGATTTATTTATTATTGTTTTGTATCGTAACGTAGTTTGTATTTGGTGGCTTTGATATATATTTCTTATTGATGATGCTGTAGATTCTTACAAAATTATCCAATATATTCAATATTATTCTGTTCAAATCTTAACATAAAATATTATTCTTATAAAATTTATAAAACGAAAGACTTAACAAATGAACTTGCGAACTTGGAAGCTATTTCAATCGTTAGCCTCAAAGTGTTTTCATAAATAATGAAAAATTGTTGAAATATCAAAAAGATATCTATCAAATTGCTTTGATAGATTGAGTTTTATCAATAGCAATCAATTCAGTTTTTTTATGAATTGATTTTTTTAATTGAGTATATAAAATATAAACAATTAAAAGATAATGACAATTTTATATCGTTTTTGTTTTTGTTATTTCTTTAATATTTTCAGCTCTCAACCACAAAATTTAACAGTATTAACCCGCCCCCAAAATCAGCAATTGCACAATCCAAATAGTATCTATGCCAGCGGCGGTACGGCCGATACAAACGATTTAATGATACGCTTGCGTGAATCAATTAAGCAGAAGGAGGAATTTCTAAAGTCGCCTCTGCCGCTTGCCACACAACATCAATTGCCACACCAACAACATCAGCATCAGCAACATTTCTTTCCACAACACGCTTTACCGCTACCACTACCAGCTGCGCCACAATCTGCCTCCTCCACTGGCCCCAATCCACAGCTGTCGATGGTGTCATCTGGTACTTCCTCGTCGTCTAGTACACGCGGTCAGTTGCGCACTTTAGTAAAACATCAGCCGCATCCAGCCACAATTTCATCATCATCTTCATCGTATTCCTCAACGAGCGCTACGAAGCATTTTTCATCATTGGCTGGCTGTGATATATCCAATTATTACAATAAAAATTCAATGACAAATTTCGATAATTCAATTCAGCGTGCAGGAATCTTTAGTAGAAATACCAGCGGTAGTGGTGAACATAATGCGGTTAGTGGTGGTGGAAATGTTGGCAATGTTATTCAACAATCGTTTAATCCAAATGCACTCTACGCAACGGTGACACCACGTAATCATCAAAGAGCGATTCTGGCAACTCCGGAAAATATGAATGGCTTAGATAATATTGCCTGGGATAAATATTCGAAGGATTTAGATTTTTTGGAATCGCTCCCGGAAACGGGCGTGACCAACCAAGTGTAAGTAGGAAGCAAAAGAGAAAAATAAACCCTCTTAAGTAGAATCAGAACCAAACCAGCAACTTTCCTTTTCGTCCCCTCGTAGTTTTGAACGTAAGCTTGTCTCCCACTTAGCCAAAGGTTTTGATCCCTTCAAACCATTGTCCATCAACACAAATGCAGCAGCTATGACGGATTCGCCTCATCCAGCCACTGCCAGTAGTAATGTTATAACAGTCAAAAAGCAGCCGGTGCTCTACGAATCGTTGCAGCATCATCCATTGCATCAGTTGCATCTGAAGCAACATCACCAGTCGATGCAGGCCCAAATGACATCAACGCCCACACGCAATGTTGTGGATGGACAGCAATCGAGTCGAATGGAAGTACACAAGGCGAATCTGGCAACAACAATTGATTATCCTCCAACAATAAGCAGTGCGTATATATTTTTTTGTTTTCACCTTGTTCTCGAGAGAATTAGGAAAAGATCAGATACAGATATCTTGGCTGTTCTGAAGAGTTTCGCGTAAAAATGGGAAAATTTCTCAAGCGAATTTATTTCTCTTAAAATTATTACAGAGTATTCAACAAGTTCATCGCGCACGGACGATAAACCAGTAATGGTTGGCATCTCGGAGTCTAAGGACGGCCAGTCATGCTCAAAAGGTAGCGTGAAGTGATTAAGTGTGTTTTTTTCGGAAAAGTACTTCATATTTGTTTTTTTTAATTTTCTATCGATACAGCCGCCAACGGTTCTGCATCGGCAACTGAAGGTGTCGTCGTACGTCGTAATAAGCCCGTTGTTCCTTCACAGCAATACGACGATGGTAAACCGATGCGTCGAATTTCATACTTGCGCGCTACGAATAATGAAAATGATTTCCGTACGGAAACATCATCAAATAATTTAACTTTAACGACCACGACAACAACTATGGTGACGACGCCAACGGCGGCGACATTGACGACGGCGACGACATCGACATCGACGACAACGACAGCAACAGTGACGATAACGACATCGTCATCATCATCAAAAAGTGCTAGTGGAAATAGTGGATCCGCCAATGCACAAATGATGGAGACCGCATCTTCGTTGGAAGTCAATCTAGATGAACCGGCATACGAAGTTGTGGGCAGTGAAAGAAATAGAAATGGCACACCATTGAGTGGCGTTGGCGCTGGAAGTAGGCGTTCCTCTGTGAATAGTGAATTGAGAAGCAGGTGAAGTGAAATTGGTGCAATTTCTGTGCAATTTTTCCCCTAATAGTTTTTTAATCTTAAACAGCATTCACATCGATAACGAATTTATTGGTAAAATTGAGAAGAAGGACATCTCAACGGAACTGGATCATTTCGAAACAGAAATGGAGATTAAATCCTCCTGCATTAATGGCAAGGTATAAAGAGTTTGTGATTTTCTCAGCAACGTTAGTGTTTCATATACTTTTTGATGTTTTTAGCGCATTCCTGAATATCGATCGTGGCGTCAAGTTAAAATCGAAATTATTGGTGATATACTAAAAATATATCCAACTCGCAATTCAAAATCTGAAAACAATGTAAGTTTATTGGATGATCGTTGGGTTTCTTAGTTTTGTAGAAACTCGAATTTTTCCGCAATTAAAAGTTAGTCTATTACTTCTTCGACAAAGTAGAAAAATTGCCGCAATATTAGAACTAACGGTAAAGGAATTCATAAATTGCATATCAGCCATTAATCGGCAATCATTCAATCAGTAAACATTAATTGGCCTCACATGGGGCGAGAGGTGGGGTGTTGAAATAATATAAGCTTATTATGAATTAAAACGAAAATTAGTCAGTAAAAATATTATCATCGTCCACATAGTTCCTAATATCTTTCTCATTCCGTAGGTGATAGAGCTCGATATTAAAAATTTCAATATATATGACGAATCCGTAGACAAGAAAAAATATATATTCCGCTTGCAATCGAAACCTCAAACGCAACAGCAACCTCCGGTAAACTCTTCCGGTGCTGCTTCAATTGTCAACGAATTGAGTTTAGACGATGGCAATGATAAGTTGGTTTCATCTGGTAGCAGTTCGTCAACCTCTGGCACAGTCTTGGAAGGACAAAATACAGAAATTATATTTAAAACAAAAAGTATGACGGAAATGAAACGCATTTACGGTCTCTTGCAATGGAAATGCAGTTTAATTTATTGCGAAAGTGTAAGCGATTTCATATTTCTTTTCACCTCGAAAATTTAATATAAATCAATTACTCTTCATATCTCGTTAAAGGATATACAAGGTAAACAATTAGCTGAACCTCAGAAGATTGCTGCAACTTCCAGTGTGGCAACCACAGACTGTGATGAAGGAGAACAACGACAACAACCCCAAATACAAATACAATCTGATAATTCCCCACCAAATTCTTCTTCGTCTCGTATTTGCGTCGTTAGCGGCGATTTGGAAAGCATTTCGGATTCAATTTCGCCTATTATGAAAACTCGTAAATCATCATCACACAAAAGTATACCAGATAAAGATTTGGGTTCACCCAAAGCAAAAAATTGGAAAGATTTACTCTTTCGACGTGGGGGTAATCATGGCGCCGATATTTCACCATCCAGTTTATCATCTAATGGGAAGACTGTTGGTTCAATTGGAGTACCTTTGAAGTTGTGTCCTATGGTGAGTATTATGATTATATTGTAGCGGTATATTGGAGCGATATTAAATTTTTTACGTATCCACGAGAGGCGTTCAAAAAATATGTTGAGATTTTTTAGTTTATCTCTCAATTTTCTCCTTTCACAGTCAAAGAGCAATGAATACGTTCCTCATATTGTTGACATCTGCACGAATATAGTGGAGACAAAAGGTTTGGGCATCGTTGGAATTTATCGTATTCCTGGCAATAAGGCAGCTATTTCCGAGTTGTCGGATCAGGTCAATCGGCCGGATTTCTCGTGGGATCGTTGCAATGCCGACGTCAGGTGGGAGGATGTAAATGTCGTATCGAGTTTGTTGAAGCTTTTTATACGTAGCCTGCCAGACGCTTTGCTACCTTCCTCGTTCTACATTAATTTTATTGAAGCAGATAAAAAATGCGGTCTTTCACGTCTGCAAGAGCTGAAGGAATTATTGGAATCTCTTCCACGTCATTCCTACGAAACAATGAAACATTTGATACGTCATTTAAGTCGGGTAAGCAAAAATTGTGCTATCAATTTGATGGAGCCAAAAAATCTGGCAATTATATTCGGACCATCAATTATACGCACTCCCAACGATACCTTGGAAATAGCTGTGAAAGACATGAAACATCAGTGCCGTATCGTAGAGCTGCTTCTGACTCAGGTGAAAAACCGTCTGAATGAGTTGGTTGTTCGATTTTCACAAATTTACTTTTAGTATGACTATTTTTTTGAGAATGGAGTTACCCCAGATGTGGCAGATATTAGCGGTAATATCTCCAATGCGACAACATCGGCGAGTTGTGGTGCTGCAACGGCTTCAGTGCATGCACAAGAAGATCAGACCAACATGTTGTTGCACAATGTTGCCAAAATAGAACGGCTCACCGATCGCGAGCAATCTTCTTCGTCATCATCGAAGACATCACGCTTCATTCCAAACTTGCGTCGTCGTACACACAGCAAACGCAGCGCCGTCAGTTCTGACACTTACTCGGGCGAAAGTGTTTTGGTAAGAAAAGACCCCATAAAATCATCAATCCCTACACATTATTTCCTTCATCGCTTTAACAATGAGGGCAACAACATCAGCACCAACTTCGCGAGGAAGGCTTCGACTGCTTCTATCGCAAACGACTTGCATCGCCTTAATGCTTCATGCAATCATAGCTTTCGTCATCACCGCAAAACCATACCCACTATTTATGAAATCGATTTAATTGTGGATGTCCCTCCATTTCAGTCGCTCGAATATAACAACAAGATGACCAGCTCCAGCAGCACGAACAGTTCAGCAACCGCCACCACCAGCGCTACGGTGTCTTCTACAGATTCCAAAAAAGGAATTATGGGGCGAATTCATCATCGCAAAAGTAGCCTCGACGAGAAGGATTCGGGAAGCGCGAGCGGTGGCAGTTGCAAGGAAAAACTTAAACAGCAGCGCAGCAGCGTCGATATATCGATACTCCTTACAGATGAGGAGTCAAGCAATAGTCGAATTAGTGACAGCGGTAAGTATCATAGAGGAGCATTAAAAATAGTATAAGAAACGCACGCTTTCCAAAAAAAAAGAGAAAGAAGCCTTGAATGTATTTTAAACTAATCTTCAAATTTGCTACGCCCTCTCTCTTCGTCACGCTATCTTATCTAAGGTTCAATGTCTTTGACGACCATAACCGATGCACTTGATTCAAAGCTGCGTAATTTGCGCAGCGGTTCTGAATCAAACGATGAGAATGATGACTCTCCTGAGTTCCTAGCAGAAACATGTCGCCACACATTCGGTCAGCCGCTTCACTTATACTCAGAAAACATTCCTTTCGCCGACGAATCACCTGAGCGCCTTTATCACCATATTCCTTTGTCGCAACCAGGCGGTTGTTTGTTGGAAGGAGTTGCTTCATCACTTATGTTAAGCAGCGCAAGTTCGTCATCGACAACTGAGAAGGATCTCGATCGTCAATCACAACCATTGCCCACGGCTCCGCCGCCGTTGTCGCTGCATTCACATCAGCGACTCCTACAACAAAAACAACAACAACAACATCATCAGCAGCAACGCAATAATAACGATTTAAATAAAATAAAAAATAACCACAAACTCCAGCATTCTGCTACGGTACCCATTTCTGTAGTATTGTCGGCATCATTGCCACCTGTCGCTGCGTCTACACCCATTGGAGCAACGGTAAAATCTGGGAAGAGTACAAAAGGTGCTGCAGTCTCTTCCACGCTTGGTAATAGCGGCCGTAGCCTGCGTTTCTCTTCGGTTTATGAGCAATGTTGCTCGGAAGATGATTCTGAAGGTTCCACTACAAGCGATCCTAAAGAATCGGCGCTGATTATTACGTCACCGGCAGCTTTTTTAGATCGATACAATAAGAAACGGCGTGATCATCGTCTTTTTCGCTCGGCTTCATTCAATTGCCGCAACTATTCCACTCGCGCAATGCAAAATTGTAGCGCAGCGCTAACTAAAGATGAAAAGACTGACATGAATTTAACGAAAAAACGTCAAATACAAAATAAGCAAAATCGTTCGATTAAACGACGGCACACCGTTGGCGGGCCTCATGATTATACCTCTAATGCAACAACAACCACTAACGGTGGCGGCAGCAAAGGAATCGTTGCTTGTGCAAGCACTGGAAATCAATGCCACATTCATTGCAAACAGGGTGTAACAACAATTCCTTTGGTCGTAACTCAACCGATCTCAGCAACGGCTAATGTATTGAGACGCTTGCCGATACCCAGTGCAAATGGCAATATCAGCAATAACCAACAGCAGCAACTGCAAATTAGCAGCAACAACATCAACAACAACATCAATACGAACAACAACGGTAACGGTTCGGCGGCAGCGGGTGAACATGTATTCGAAGTCGGCATACGCATTAAAAATATTAATCGCGGTCGATACTAAGACAAAATTTGAAGATTGTCTTCGCACAATTATCAATTCCCCAGATGGGCTCTTGAGAAATTGAGGCTCAAATTAGAGCGGGCCTTATATATATTTTCTAATAAAGAAGAGTGCGCGGAAAAAGGAGTAAAGTGGAGGGAATATCGAAGGGGGAAAGCCTCTTAGCTACGAATTTTTAATATTTTATCAATATTTAACTCGAAAACCTTTGGTATCAGGAGAATATTTCCGTTTCTTCCAATCGTAATTAAGTTTAATCGTAATTACGATTTGAAAAGGAGAAGATTAAAACAAGGTACTTTTCTTCATTCTCAATTAGGGTTCTAACTAGAGAGAATTAATGGCCTTCGAATTTATTGAATTCGCTTGATTAACGACTTTAGCTGAGAATTATCTCTGAGCGCGGTTTCTTTACGAAAAAGTTCAAATAATTCTTTTACTGCAAAAATAAAACGAATGTGTTTGAACGCATTTTATCAATAAAAGCAATCAAATTCTTAAATTTGTTTTGTTTTTTATAGATTTAGATCTTGTTATTCTGGTACCGAAATATTGTTAATATTTTTATATACAATTTTTTTTATTTGTAATATTTTTAGATTCCAAAAGTCTTTGAAATTTCTCCTTGGAATTTTAAAAATGGGGTCTAGTAGTGTGAAAATTTAAAAAACTTTAACACAAACAAGATAATCTTTTATTCTTTTTTATGTTTCATCATAACGATGTGATAATTCGGTTAGAAACAACAAACATTATGGTGTCAAATTCGGTTTCAACTGGATAAAAGCCTTCAGATTTCAATTACTGAAGGATCTTAAACCAGCCGCCCCAAGTGGGGCTCGTTGTTCTCTAATGTCTTCAAATATATTGAGGAATTTATAAAATGCTTTTATTTATTAAAAGAAAAACAAAAGTCTTAAGAAAGCGCCTTCTTGTTATCAAACACAAAAAATGAGAAACACCAATTAATTTTAAGAATTAATAAAAATATACAAAGGTAAAAAATTTTAAATCATTTCTAATAATAAAATATACAATAAAACAAATATCTTTTTGATATAGTAAAATTATAATAAAAAATAAATAAATGTAATCGTAGGGTACGAGTGGTGGGTCATCAATAATTTTTCATATTTCAAAAAGTAATTGTGAAAAAAATAAAAGATGAAAAAATTTCATCTAGAATTAATAAAATTTAGCTAGACCGTTTTGGAAAGGATTTTTTACTGCATGTATAATTGATTTTAATAGTGATTGCTAACGATTGGTAATTGCTGTGAAATGACAACGATCGTCTAATATTGTTAAAATATTATTTTTTTCGTTTTAAGAGGAATCGAAAAATTGTCTATTAACGAAATTATCTTGTAGATTGTTCTTGTTGTATTTATTGTTTTTTTCTAAATTTGTACACTCACACAGACGTATGTATGATGTATATGTTTATATATTGAAATGATATAGTTCGTTGGTTCTTTATAGTATTTAGTTTTGTGTAAATTTTATTTAAAAGACACGAATTTCAATAGAAAATTTAAAAGTTTATATTGTAAAAATAAATGATGTTTCTGTATTTGTTTGCTTATGTATACCATATGATTTTATCCATTATTTAATCCTATTTTCTATAAAAAACATTAATGTACATACACACGCACACACGTATATAATTCATACGTATATATTAATGATCTATAGAATTGTAAACGCATTAAAGTGAAACATTTGTAATAAATATATAAATGTTAAAAATTGTACATCGTAAATCGATGCATAAACAAGCATAATCAATGGAAAAATAATGTTCGTATTTTGTACGTATTAAACAATCTTAGAATTGTATGAAAATATTTAATCTGTAATTCATGAAATAAATATTTATCGTCAATTTCATTTTGTGTTTATATTTCTATAACAATTTCATAATTGTGGATTTAAGGCATGTTTCTTTCGCCGTAGCAAAAGAAATCCACGAATATTACAATCCAAGCTGTCAGCATTGAAAATATTCTTATACGAACCACTTCGGCCAAAAGGCGAAAGTGGATAAGCGCCACATTATATTACCAATCCTCATATGATATGGCTTCTTTGTAGTGGTGAGACTAAGCTTCCTCACTCCCATACTACTTTATTTGCACGGGGAATAAATAAAATTCGATTGATTGGCCAAACAAGTTTGCAATGTAATATGGCACCTATCCATTTTCCTTCTGGGACACTTAGATATTCATCTTTTCGTGATAAATTACACAAGGAAATTAAAGCTGCATCTTGGCCGTATTGTGTCTTATCGCCGCTTGTTGAGTTAGCTTGGATAGTTGTCGGTGCTAAGTTAAACGATTACGCGCGACAAAAAAGACGTCTATTATCGATTGGTCTTAGTTTTGGGACAAATGCAATAAAAATATTCTACCACAAAACCTCTGAACAAGCAAGATTTTCATTTGTATTATGCTCCTTTCATTTTTGGTCACTTGACCTTTTATTTATGGCTCTGTTCTTTCACCTGGTTCAACATTAAAAACAAAAAGGTTATTTGCGAATTTGACTTTATTAGAGATACAACATCAAAGCTGTTACTTGCTAAACCGATGGACATCAAGTCGCTGCGAGTGCGAATTTGGCTTACAATTTCGAATTTGGACTCGTGCCCGAAATTTTGTATACAAACTGATGGGCGATATCGTAGTGCGGATTGCAAGCGGAACGCACTCGATTTAGCCATGCGCGTATTTTCGGATATTTAAGACGGACATCATAATCCGTCATTCCTATAAAAATAATCGAATGAAACAATTATCGTTAAACAAGTATTCGATCGAAATGCAATGTATCGATCACGATCGATAATGTCGTGTACTTGTCTGTTCTATTTCACAGGCAGCGAGTACGTCTGCAGCTGTGACATATTGGCCTGTTAAAAAATCTGTCTTCTCTAGCCACACCTCTTCAATCACACCCAGGGTACGTTCCATGTGTTTTTCTAACTTGGAAATTTTATCCGGATTTGGCTTTTGGCCTGTCAGCAATGGATCCAGCCAGATGGCACGAAAGTAGAGCGCGCAAGAGACACGTAGATTAGTATGTTGCCATTCCAGAAACTCATCGACTCGTGCTTGACTCATGAAATCCCTAGGATACAATTTTGGCAATATCTTGTCTTTTGCTGCCAGATATCTGTCAATTACAAGTAATGGCAATATTATAGAGAACAATTTTCTAAAACCAGATTATTGTGCTTAGTCCAATGTCGAATCGTCTTGTCTCGTCTCATCTTTACGATAGCCTTCCAACAGTTTTATGCTATTATGGATGGCGGAGTTAATATTACACCAATATTTAACAGTTGAAAGGCAATTGGAAAGACAAAACAACCCTTGAGATAAGCACTTATTTATCGTATTGTTCGAACCTCAGAATAGCGACGCTCTCAGCCAATTTAAAGCCATCATCAATGATACACGGTACTTTCTGGAATCGGTTAATGTTATTCTTGAAATCATCTGTCAATTGTTCACCTGGTTTAGGAGTTATTTATAAAATGTAAAAATATATTCATAAAGAGCAAATCTATATAAAATAAATATGGAAATATCGCAATGGAGATATAATTATAAATTTAGGAAATTGTCCACTGCTTTCCAATATATACTCTACCAGCTTTCAAATCAACACGACATTCTTCGAATGGAATGTTGCTCATTTTCATAATAATATGAAGAGCTCGCGAAGGCTGAGACAACAAATCAAAAAATAACTTCAGAGACATATTTTCGCCTTTCGATGTCGATGAGAACTTCACTGAATGAATTAAAGATAAAAAAGATATTACAAATTATATTACAAATTACGATGATTATAAACACGTATGTGCGTGTGTTATCGTCTGCACAAGATGTCCAGGATAGTCTACGACACTAATGTGCTTATACCATAGATCAGAGTGTCTCGTCTCGTCTAGTCTTTCCAGTTGCTACTCAACAGCTAGACATAGCTATATTCAGCAGGACGTTACCTGCGGTATTATTAAACAGTTAAAAGACCATCGGAAAGACGAGACGTTCAGAAGTATGGAATACACAATATTCAAGTACATTCAACGCAATAATGACATTTATGATATGGCTTCGTTTTATATAATGCTGTTTGCGCAGCCCCGAACCAAGGAAAATGGCGAAAATATATGCATCTTTTTAAGAATGATTATTGCATGTATTTTGAAGTATTTTAAGTCATTTAAAAAATGTAATTTATGAATTAGAATAGGCCGACGATAGCGTAAGCGTACATTCTGCCCATATAAAACCAGACGCACGTACACATACACGCAACGCAACCTGACACTTGAGAATAGAAACAGTGACTGGGATATACGCACAGCTTTTTATAAACGAAAGCAGATTTGATAACTTTATATTCAAAGTTCAATTATCTCATTGCCAATGAAATTAATGGGTTGATATTAGTTATCTTTTTGTTAAGAAAGTAGCACAGGGGTGGGCAAACCAATTCTTCTTGAATGCTGAAGATCACTGTACGCGTTGTACTCGGATAATTGAGCGAATCTGCAGGGGGTACAGTAGGTTTTGTACACACAGGGTTATGTGCTTTGTAAGGCAGATTGTATTCTGCGAACCGCCTGTGCAATTTTATATTAAATTTTATTGGTGAGAATTACATTCGTAATTTTAAAAAATAATTGTAATTTATTGGATAATTTTTTTGAATGTTGTTAACAATATTTAATATATAGAATCGCAATATAGGATTTTTACATTATTTCAACTTTACTTTTTTCTAAATTTTTCTTCTTTCTAAGTCTAGATTTATTTTTAAATTTTAATAATTTTTCGCCAAACCTTCGAAAAACCAATTAAATATTTGTTTGAAACTATTTTTCATTGTACGATAATATTGTGTTTTGATAACCAGCGGATCTAAAATTAATCGAAAAACTACAGCTAGCTAGATTTGAGCGTTTATTTAATCGCGGAGTGAGCTATATTCATTAACGTTTAATTGAATTGATAAGAGATGTAACTTAATAAGAAATTAACAAAAAATGAGAGCAAAATTTATATTATGTATAACCCGAATTACTTTTAGATGGAAACGAGTCTTCTATTTTAACTGTAAGAATTCCGAAATCGTTTGTATTTGTATTGCGACTCGTTTCACACAAACACTATTGGAAATAAGTTACATATCGACGAAGTGGTATATCATGCGATCATAAATACATATTTTTTAGTGTTTAAAGAAAGCATTTTTGCAGATCTTTATAATTAGTAGTAAACTTTATGAATCTTACATCTATAAAAATAAGAGATAACATGACAATATACGAGAGTAACAAATACCATGACTTCGACTTATCTTTTAACTTTCTAACGTGACCATATCTCGACATGTAAAAAAGGCTCCAATTAAAGCAGTTATCTGGGGTTTTTCTGTACAGCCTTTACCTAACCGTTCCTCGATATTTGCCATTCTTATAATTAATTTGTTCATTACACTCATCGGAAGTTCGACTATTAAGATAAGAATTATTAAATTCATTTGGATCACAAAATAAGCGTTTCATACTAGAACTTACCACGCATAACATACAAATGCAGTTCAGTTAAAATATCTTCCAAGGCTAAACCTCTAGCGGACTTAATGCGCACAATTTCTAAATATATCATTGAATAGATAACAAATAATAAATTACACAATATTTTAACAGTGTTTTTGATTTCAATATACCATCGTAAGCATTTTCAAAGCCCTTAGTGGCCAGCAATGTTTGTAAAATACGTTCTATATCCTTGCGCAACGGGTGTCCTACACAGGTGTAGACATTCTCCTCATTGACTACATCGAAAGCCATGGAAGTACTTTGTAATACGTTCAACACTTTGCGCATATCGCCCTTTGAGAGTGTCATCAGTGCTTTTTTGCCATCCTCGGTAACGTTTACCCTTAGAATAAACAAACGTTAGAATGCTAACCTTAGTAACGGTCTTGGATTCAGATAATACACTTCTCTAAATCAATGATATGTTCTAGCCTCGGTAGCATTTGCTCCGGCGATAAAGGTGCAAAACGGAAACGTGTGCAACGTGATTGAACAGCCGGAATTATTTTGCTTAAGTAATTACAAATAACACAAAATCGAACATTTTCCGTATATTTTTCAATAACTGCAATTATTTAAAGAATATAGAAATCGATATAAATATATTAATGATAAATATCTACCCACTTCTCCTTAGTGCATTTTGTGCATCATTGGTCATTGCATCAGCTTCATCCAATATGATGAGCTTAAAGGCTCCGCTGAAAATTGTGCGCGTTGAAGCAAAATTAAGAATTTGCCCTCGTACAATCCCTATACCGCGATCATCAGAAGCATTTAATTCCATGACCATCGATTTAAATTGCGCTGGAGTATACAATTGCTTAGCGCATGCTAATATTGTGCTTGTTTTTCCAGTACCCGGTGGGCCATAAAAAAGCAAGTGCGGCAATTGCTTTTGTGATATAAAACGATCAACTGCGGTGATACATGGTTCATTATGAGAACAAACTCCAAATATATATTACTATACTCACTTATAGACACTGTTTCCTCATGTGAAATCAGTTCATTCAATTTCGATGGTCGATATTTTTCCACCCTGTATATAAGCTGAAATTTATTTTTAAGGTGAAATAAAACATAAAAGAAACTCACCAAGGCATTCGAGCGGTTTTTTCTACAAATTCCTCCGGCATTCTCTTAATCTTTCGTACTGTTAAACGTATTGGCCTTAATTATTTTTGCAAATAAACGAAATTCGCGCCCTGGAGCACTAGTCGACTGACACGAGCTATAAAAGTGATGCCAAATCACAATATTTCCTAAATTGCAATTTTGCTTTTAGTCATACTTGTAGCTAAACAAGTACACTAAGCGTTTATTCCACTTTAAGGCGTAAACCCATAGAAATGTGGTGCCTAAATTCAGACCAATCCGTCAATATAATATATGCTCTTATATAGACAAAAAAATGTTCGCTTCGAATTTTTCCATCGAATTCTTGGGCCGAATAAAAATTAACAACTTTTGAATTTTGGAAAAAATTCAATTGTAATAATAAATGAAAGCAGTGGCAGCAATAAGCGCCATATGTTGTTTTAAAACGGCGTCTAATTTATTGGCGAATGCGATAAGTATTGCCATTTTTATAACAAGATTAAATAAATAACCAAGCAAACGTTTAATATGTATGAAAGTCTGCGAGAACAAAAAGCTAGTAAAAGAATTCAGCGTCGCATTGTTGGAATATGGGAATACTAATAGCCTGAATGCATCGGAATGCATTTCGCTTCTGCTGCAGAAATTCCGCCTGTGTGGAATGGGAAAAAAGAGGGTTTTTGGCGCCGAAAAATCGATTACAATTTTCTAAGTTTTTACTTCTTATTTTGTTGATTGTATAAATTATGTCAAATATTTGACGTTTAATTTGTACTAGCTGCAAAACGTTTCCTTTTAATCAATTCTGAAATTGGCTATGACGCATATATATGTGTTTCGCTGATTTCGTGTTATAACACAACGCACAGTGTTCTTGAACGGATGCACTTAAATAACAAAGGAATGGTTTAAAAATCGGATTACTAAGAGTTCTGAACATAAATCTGAAAAATTATCCGAATTTTGAGAACGAATCAAAAATTTTTGTCATGAATGTGATTGAAAACAAACCATTAATAGAATGTATGGGTAAGAAGGCATTAGTGAAGAATTTGGGTTATTTTATAATAATGTTTGATTTACATTTCAGTTAAAACAAATACTGAAAGCGTGAGTTTGCAGCAGTCAGAGTTACTAAATACGGTGTCTTCATCTAATGAAGAGACGACTACTATCGAATTTGAAGTGCTCTCGTCAGATGAATTTTCAATAGAAACTCAGAGCGGAGATCGCAGCAATTTATTATTTCAAGCTCAACCAAAATTATCCACAAATGCAGTGGCAACCAATAAAAAGCCAGCTCTATGGTCGCGGCCTGCAATTTATTACTTAATAGACATCTATAAACGATTAGCGCGAGATGAAATGTCCGGTAGGAAATATTTCGGTCCTATAGTAATCTGGACCGAGGTTTCACGAAAACTGCGGCGGAAAGGTTTCATATTTACTCCAGAGCACTGTCGCACTAAGTGGCTTTTACTGGAAAAGCTGTATCAGCACATACGCACCGAAGCCCAATTGCAGAAATTTGAGTTCATTGAACAAATTCACGAATACTACAAAGATCCAGCAATTGAAAAACTTTTGGAGATAGCAAGAAAAAACGTTACAAATGAAAAGAAGAAACGTTTTAACAGAAAGATGAACCGTTTGGAGAAAGTCGGTAGCAAAACAGAGGCTATGAAAAATCCTTTCCAAGACGATATAACGGAAACGAAAAGTTCTTACTACTGGAAGGATTGTGTTTGTGAAAATAATTCTCAACAAGAGTATTCCAACGGGAATACTTTGAAGGCTATTGATGAAATCGACAACGTACAATTTGGTAGTACATCAGAAGTTAATATAAATTTCGATGAATCAGCTTCGACTCCGCAGGACCTGAAATCGGAAGGATCGTCATCGTTTGAAAATGATATATCAGCAGCTATGCGAACAGATGATTTCTTGTCAGAGTATAGAAAAATAATTGCTGAGCAGGAGAAACGGCGTGATGAGAGACATCAGGAAAAATTACACCTTTTTCGAGAATACAATGAGCGCTTATTGGCTCAACAAGAGGAGGCGATTATAATGCATAGGGAGCTTATGGAACGATTAATATCGAGTTTATAATGTCAATTATATATGCACGCACTATGTATTAAATAGTTTCCATAAACTTAAAACTATCCATTAACGTTCGAATATATTAAGCTTAACATAGAATGAAGGAAATAATAATAAACTATTTGAACATTGAATGAATTGCGGTATACTAACATATATTTTATTACTTATTTAATGTATTCTGTTTATGGTTCGTTTTTGTCAATTCCTTTTTTAATACATTTACCAAGTCGTCTTCTTCATCTGAAGATGATTCCAATAGAGCCATTGATATTATGTTAGACTGTAAATAATTTATTTGTGTATTGCTATTAAAATTGTTCGGTATCCTCAACGTTGATTTACCTGGTGTATATCTCGTAGAAAGTTCTCACTAATTTTCATTATTGCCAATGCCACTTTTTGTTTATGAATCGAGTTGTTATTCAATGTTAATTCCACAGCACCGTTCTCCATTGACTAAGATCAATTTCACTGTCTAAAAGGATCGCATTTATGGGCAAACGTTTATACTTTAATTTACAAAATTTTTTTTTTTTTTTTTTTTTTTTGGATTTTTATGTATTTGGCCCATCCGTGAGGACATAAGCCACCTCAAAGCTGTTTTACGTGCCAAAATGTGACATTTATATGTCTTGTTTGCAATAGATTACGTGCCGATAACAAAGGAAAGGAAAAACACAGGGAGGACAGAATTACAGGGTGAAACAAACAATGGTAAAGGGACTAGATAAGATGTGAAGTTGGAAAAACTAAAAACTTTAAAATGCTATGTTGGTTCGATTAATATAATCTATGAGTTCTTTTATGATTTTTTTATCTTTCAGACAAACTAAATTATACACATTATTTACATTTTCAAAGAAAGAAGCAGTTCTAAAATTAAGATATTTGCTACAATTGAAAATCAAGTGATTGATATCTTCCACCACGTTACATCTGTTGCACAAATTGTTTGGAGCAGCGCCAATCATATGCAAATATTTCTTAGAGTAATCAAAGCCCGTCAGTACTCTGTTGAACCTTTTAATCTCCAAAGGAGAGCAATCCATGTCTTTAAACCAGTGCTTGGACGGGGGTTCCGGGAAAAAGCCAAAAAAAGTGCAGTTATTTCTGTTCTGAAAGTAATCTTTGTATCTTTGGGTCCATTTAGAGAAAAGGTCATTATAGATAAAAATATAGGCGTCATTCAAGGTAAAACCAATTTGCGAGGGACAACCGGCAGAAACGGCATGTTTGGCAAAGTAATCTGCTTTCTCATTGAAAGGTATGCCCACATGAGATGGGCACCAAATAATGATAACGCTCTTGAGCCTATTGTCGTTAATGATGTTATGAATTTCATGAGCCAAGTGGTTGTTTGACTCTATAGTGTTTAAAACAAAACAAGCGTTAGCACTATCTGTAAAAATTGCGATGTCTTTAATGTTATCTTGCAGACAAATGTCCAAGGCCTTTTTTATAGAAAACAATTCTCCAGTAAGAGATGAAGTTTTTCTCTCTAACTTGAAGAGAAAGTTCATCTCGTCTGTGATATTACATACAGCACCACCAACATTACCGTTCACTACTGAGGCATCGGTAGCAAATATATGAAAATTTTTCTGTTTATATGAGTCCGCCAATTCGAGATATGTTTTAACTATTTTGGTTGGATTTGAGTCCTTCCTAACATTATCTACTTTGAATATTATGTTCAGTTTTGCTGGTAGTTCTGTGGAGTTTCCGCATGGAGCAAGATTATTGAAAATATCTCTGTATAAAAAGTAGATAGAGTTATAACTAGAGTTAATATTTGCTTCAAAATGGAAGCCGTCAAAAATGTCAGGGTGATAGAATTTCAGTTTTAGGAGTTCCTTGGCAGTAAGAAATGTCGATCTCTCTCCAGGTGGAAGACCCAGCGACAAAGCATGAACGTAAATATTGGGAGTGTTCGGTGCAAGACCAAGGCATCTTTTGAGGATCTTGTTTTGAAAAACCGTGGATCTTTTCGATATGTATTTCGGCATATTCGCCATTGACGTGAGGGCATATTCGATTTTCGACCTGACATACATGTTAAAAAGATTGATTGATATCTTTGGGTTGAGGCTCCTGTTAATTGATGTAATGGCTTTAATTGCATTGACATTACATTGAACGTCACATAAAACAGTGTCAAAATGGTCTTTGAGGTTAAGACCCTTATTAAAAGTTCGGCCAAGAAATTTGATGGAATTAACGCAAGGAATTCTTTGATTTTCAAAAAATATAACAGGAAGCAGATTTCTGCTTTTCGACATGTACATAGCCTTTGATTTGGAGTGATTAACCCTTAGGTTTAATTCTTTGAAAAAAACTGCGAGATTTTCCAATTTACTATTGATATTGGTGAGAGCTTCATCAAAATTTTTACCTAGTGATATGATAACGAAATCATCCGCATATTGAAAAATTTTCGTTTGAGTATCCTGAATTAGATGAACGTTTCTAGTGTAAATGTTAAACAAAATCGGACTCAGACAGCTACCTTGAGGTATACCATTTCTTACAGTAATCGATTGATTACCGATAATGAGGACACGTTCTTTCAGGAAATTATGTATCCATGATCTGATATAGGTAGGGATGTTGGCAAGATTTAAAATGGAGTCGAGTTTGACAATGTCTACACAATCGTATGCCTTAGATATGTCCAAGGTAACTATGATGCAGGCTAGATTACTGCGCTTCGCTTGTGCGATGAAATGTAGTATGCCATTGATGCAGATGTTCGATGAAAGATTTTTCCTATAGGCAAAAGAAGAATTTGGTAGAATTTTGTTGTTATCTAAAAAGGAAACTAGATGGTTTTTAACAATGAGGTTAATGGTTTTTAGAAAAACCGACAGCAAAGCGATTGGGCGAAAATTTTTGAAGTCGTTCAGATCAGATTTTGGTTTAGGTATAGGACAAATCTTTATTTGTCTCCATTGTGGAGGGATTAGACCGATTTTCCAATAATTGTTTAATGTCTTAGTTAGAGAAATTAAGGATAACCCAGAAAGCGAGCGTAACATCTTGAAAGTTACTTTGTCAATGCCTCCCGCAGAGGGTTTGTTTTTGGTTTTCAAAACGTTTATTAATTCTGTAGTTGTAATAGGTGGGATATCTGCCTGGTCAACATGAGGTAGGAAAAGAATATCTTTTGTATCAGGTACTTGGTCCTTTAAAAACTTTAAAAATGCAGCGTTGTTCTTATTGTCCCAAAGATGGTTGGTTTTTTCCTTGCCTGAGTTTTTGAGATTATTGATCATCCTGTACAGACCAATTAGATCGCATTTCTTGGACAAATGGGAAATCCTATCATTGTAAAATTTCTTTTTAGTATTTTTAACCTCTTTTCTCCATAATCTTTTGCTCTCAATGAGTACGTTCATGTCGTCAATAGTTTTGGTTAAATTGTATTTTTTCTGTGCAATAATTGTTTTTCTAAATAAGATCGACAAATCTTTATTCCACCATGGCTTTGGGGTAAAATGGGAATTGGGAGAGAGTTTAAAAGAGGCTGCATTAATTGCGTTGTCGAAATTTTGGTATATATTGTCTAGAGAGTTCCCTAGTTCTATATTGTGTATTAGCTCAGCGAGTCTATGTTGAGCTATGAACTTTTTAGAGACGGACTTATGGACGTTTAGTTTAATCTCAATTGGAAGATGGTGGCTCCCGCCGATATGGAAATCAAGAACATTCCAACCAAAGTCTAATCTAGAATTGGAAAAGGTTAAGTCAAGTACCGACTTCGAACTCTGTGGGTCATGGAGGTATCTTTTAAAGGTATGATTCCCATTGTTTAGACAAAAAAAATTACTAGTGGCCATGATCTCAACAAGGGTACTTCCCCTGGAGGAGTTAAATTTGTCGCCGAACACTTGATGCCTTGCGTTAAAGTCTCCACATATAAAAGCTGAATTAAAATTTTCCATGAAGTTGAAAAGTTTGTAAACCTCACAGTGAAAATCACTGTTTTTAATGCTATGGGGGAAGTAAACTGAGGCTATTGTGAGATTTTGTTTTAGATTTAATGTTTGTATGATTATGATGTCAAAATTGGTGTGAAAAGTTATTTTGTTGAATGTAATAGATTTGTGGATGGCAATGGCCACACCTCCATAATTATCACTCCGGGTTTTATAAACAAGGTTATAATTGTGGAGACTAGGGAAGTCTTTAGTCATGTCAATCCGAAAAATTTCTGAGAGGACAGCAAAGTGGATATTTTTCCTGTTTAAAATAAATTCTAAATCATCTTTATTAGCTTTTAAACTCTGAATGTTGTGCTGCAGTAATATCACCATAAAAAATGTGAGATAGGAAGAGGTTATAATTCTATAACTTCTTCATTTTCATTTTCTCTACTGTTCTCATTTATATCATCAACATCTTTGTTGATGAAGAATGCGTTTAATGAATTTTTTATTTTTTGAAGTTTTTGCAAGTCATTGATATCAATTGTGGAGTTGGCATTGCCATGAATTAAGCATTTCGATATCAATGCGTTAATTTCATGAAGGGCATCGTCATACTTCAATGAAGAATTCATACTAACATTATTCTGAGTTGCGTTGGAGAAGGGTTTGCCATTTTTACTGAATACCGTGTTGGGTGCGAAATTGTTTGCGTCATTATTGCATTCGTGAGTGATATTTGCCCACTCACTTGTATGGAAATTACGCACATTGAAATTACTACATTGCGAAGGGCCAGCCGATTTGGCAGCTAAAACTTTTGAATATGGAAATAGCGAATGAATATTTTTAACAGCCTGTTTTGCGTTATTGTAATGGTTGCGGGACTGTACCGTTTTAATCGGGAGAGCAGGGAAGGTTTCCGCATTGTCAAGATCAGCTAGGTCAGAAAAACGGTTAGAAAATAACCCAGCATAACGGTTTTTGGCCTCTGATAATGATAAATTTTCAATAGTCATTAATTTCTTTAAAGAATAAGCCTTTTCTCTAGCAGGACAATTGCGATATGTGGGTGGGTGAGATCCTTTACAATTAATACATATTGTTTTCTTGCAAATGTCGTTTAAATCATGTGTTTGATAGCAAGTGGAGCAAACAGTTTGGGTTTGCTTACATTGGAGGGCAAAGTGATTAAACCGGAAACATTTATAACATTGACTAAAAGGCACAAAAATTTTTACGTTAGTTTTTACATGTTCAAAAAGTATTACTTCCTTTGGAATTTGTAGTCCCTTAAATATTATTTTTACTCTTTTGGTAGGATAGGTCGAACCCGTTGCCGAGTCTTTCCTTTCTACCCTAAACATATCTACTATAGGTATTGTCGAAGTAATACTTTTCTTTAACTCTTCAATACTGATTTCAGTAGGGATATCAAAAATTATTCCCGTCTTTGAAAGAAAATTTGGAAATATTTTGGCCTGATAGCCGAGTTCTTTAAGCTCATTATTCACCACCAAACTATTTGCTCCAGTTGCTGTCTTAAAAACGATTTTACACCTATTAAAGCCTATTTTGGCGATTTCAGAAATGTCAAAAATTTTCATGTGTTGGAGCTGTCTCGTCAACTTGATCGCATTTATTGGTTTTCTTTCTACATCTCCGACAGCATCAACATAAACGATAAAGGGCACCTTTACGTTATCTTCATATAATAGACATGTGTCTTTTTTCCCCGGTGCACGCGTCTCACAAGTAGGTGTTTCTGTTGAACTGCAAGATGGAGTCTGATCAGACTCCATCTTGCGTTTCTTTGGTTCTATCGTTTTTTTCGCTTTGGATTTTTTTTTAACCTTGGCGGTAGCCGAAACCATGCGACGCACGTGGTGGTAAGATGTATGATAAAGACTTACTTTGAAATGTGTTTTAACAAAATCACAAAAGTTAAAGAGTTTTTAAAAAGGTTGAAAGATATTCGTTATCAAGTTTAATCTGACTACAAGAAAAGATTTTCCAACTTCACTTACCGGGATGGGAGGACGGGGTGACAAAACGTGCTTTCAAATCAAGCCGCGGAACACGAATCATTTACAAAATTTCAATACACTTATTTACAATTCTTAATTTCTTGAACTCATAACCTGTTTGGTGTTGCCACCAATCTTTTGGCACGAGTGTGTCAAGCGCTTACTTATGTTTGAACATTCCTTTTTTTCTGTTAAATCTTTCGTGCTGGGCTGTTATTCGTTGTTGTTTTTGTTGTTGTATTCTTTGTACAAAAGCCTCTCCCTCGTTTTGAAGTGAATCGGTACATTACTTTGTTAATTGTATAAAAAGAAGTTTTTCTTGTCAAGCCGATAACTATAGTAATTATATATACCATAACCATAGTACTTAACAATAGTACTTATTTTTGTAATGAGCTTCCATTTGCTAGATGATAAAGTACCTTACAAAATTAAGACCGTTAGGATTTCTAATGTAGAAGTGACCAGAAGGGGGGCTTGGAGGAACTATGAATTTATAAGATGAAGATAGGAAAATGCAAAAATAGGCAATCGGGGCGAATTTTCGTTCCCAAAACAGATATCTTAATCAACTCTAACGAGCTCATTAAAAACGCTTCAACGTCATTGATGAATGACAGATCTGAATGTCAAAGAACCAAAATGATGGCTTTGCTGCCTCACAATAAACCAGATCAAATCATTTAGCAAAAAATAAAATTTTTTCAAAATATTTTAATTCTCTTGTAAATCTTGGAACATATTAAATGCAATTTTTTTGTACGTTAATGTTTATATATTCCCGCTAATTAAAATTTCAACCAGTTTTGCAAATTGTGTATTTTCAGATTTCCCAGATGCGAGTGCAAGCGCCCAGTATAAATCTTTAGTTTTTTGATTTTGCGATTGCGATATCAAATTATTGATCAGTAGTTATCAGAAGACGAGTCTATATATTAGCTTACTGAGTTACCGACATCGTTTTTTTATGTAATTTAGTACTATACTTTAGACATATTGACGTTTACTCTGGTCACTCTATTATTGTGTAAGCTACACACCCCCAACGGTCATATGCAGACGCCATTCCGTCTAATATTTTTGCGAGGTCGAAAAGGTACGATGCAGAACAACTTTCGACACAAATAATGACAACAACAAATTGGCGGTATTTTAGTTCATACCTATGCGCTCTTATTGTTCAGCGTACAGTTGGAATGGTCATCAGAGATCCAAATTGTGACTTCATTCATTACGTTGTCCCAACAACAAAATGATACGCTTTTGCTCTTATAGAAGAACGTAAAATTCCAATATGGCGTATTAATTTCGAGTTTTCAGATTTTCAAAATCTCATGAGAGAGAAACTGTAACTGATTTTGTGACGTTCAATTATTGTTTTTTTGGAGAGCAAAATCAGTTTACTCCAGAACAGAACCTGTGCCAATTTCATTCCACTGCTGAGTGTCGATATGGAAGGAGCGTGTGCTGCGTGTGCCGTTTCAGTAATATCAGAGCACTAGAATCCAAAGAAGGATTTGTGAAGTATTGGAATTTGTGTTGAGTGTCCTTTCTTGTACTACGAGATAATAAGAAAAGAACAAATATTAGTTCATAAAATAAAGTGAATGAAAGTCATTATAAATGTTCAAACAATAAAAAACTTTCTAATATTCAGGACAACGTATCGATGATATATAATTGAAAAAGGCGTGAGATACGTTGGCCTAAAAAAGTGTTGAAACGTAAGCCCAGCGAGTGAAGTCAGTGTTTGTGTTAGTGTTGCAGTTGACCCAGCAGTTAGTGCGTATACGTATACATACGATTACGTCGCACCCTTCCGTAACGTAGCTTGTATAACCAAAAAGTGTACTACTATCCCTTCGTTTGTTGTTCGGTCGGGAGTGTGCCTATCGCTTGCCTGGCGGGCTGTATTAACTGGTACACACAACTATCCCTTTCACTTGATTGGTATGCAATCCACAATGGAAGTAGCAATATACGCCACGGTGGCCCACTAGGAGCATCCTTTTGGGTTGTTGTGAGTAGTGTCTAGGAAAATATTTTTTCTTTATTGCCTGCTCACAAATCGAAACCGGTCCGTATATAATCTGGTGATTTTTTGAATACGATAAAGGGAGGGGTCGTTCGGACGAATTTTAAGTTGAAGAGCTTTTCGTAATTTATTACGCAGTGTAAGGAACGTATAAGTGCGTAATACACGTTTATGTAGCGCATTACATACGCATCTCCTGGCTATCAAAATTGCGTCCGCTCTTAATCGGGACGTTACGAGTTTTTCGAAATTTACGGTATAATCGGTGGCGTTTAAAACTTTTCGTTTATTCTAAGTTATTTGTTTATAACCCAGGAAGTGCATTTGAAAGGAATTATTTAAAATTGAACATACAATATTTGACTATTTTAAAACCTAAGGGAGCTACGCAAATTTAGCAATGGATAGCTCTCCCGATTTGTCCTTGAAATTGCGTCGTGGTTCCAGCGATTCCCGCGATTCGTTTTATATGGATTTCGCTCAGGGTATCGATTCGGATATTGAGGAAGTGGATACTATGCGTGACCCTCAGCATGCTCATTCGCCGCCTCTGCCGCACAATGAAGATGCTGTAGAGTTAGCAACATTGCAATTGTCCATCGCTCCAATTCCTCCACCGAGTATTTTGCCGCTAATGATGCAACATTTGCCAACGTTAAATGAAAATGATGACTTGCCTCCAACTCCCTCACCATCACAAGTGTCGGCCCCTCAGCCGCCACCACCGCCACCACCACCACCACCGCCCCCTCCACCGCTAGTAGTAACACAATCGCCCACTACATCCATGTTGGAAATGATACCACCGCCATTACTATCGCCAAATTTGTCAACCAAATTCTCACCATCACCACCTCTCGAAACTGAAGACGAGGATGGAGAAGAGGAGAACGATGATTATGAAAATAATGTCATTCATAATGGAATAAATCTCGAAGATATAACAATTTCTGATTCCTATGATGAACATGTGCTTATTAGCACCAATGAAGAAGCACAAAGTGGGACCTCTGGAGAAGAAAACAGAGATGGCAATGATGGCGATAACGAGGAGCAGGACGAAGGTGATACCGAAAAGTCTACACCACCGCCTTCTATGCCACCTTTACCAACGAACTTATCGTACGTTCATGGTGGCACCGCCCAACGTGTTGACCTTTTTTTGGAATCGGAGGTGTCTCCACCCTTAACTAGGTCACCTTCTACGTCTCCATCGCCACCAGATACGCCACCTTCTTGTACGCGCCCGAAATCATTAAATCGTTTGGTATCGCCACCACCACCTTCATCACCAACTTCAAAAATAAAATCCATCACTCCACCTTCGGACAGCGATCAATCCCAGCCTGATTCCCCGCCCCCTCTGCCACCACACCACACGATGAACATGGCGGCCGTTTCATCATCATTGCATTCTAATTCTCCCAAGAGTAGCGGAGAGGATGAAATGGGGCCACCATCACCCCCAACCGAATTCGCCGAAATGCTTGATGAAAATAAAGAGCATTCAAAATCGTCGTTGGATCATAGCCAATGGGAACACGTTGTTGCTCCCGCCCGAGCCAGTGAAGAAACGAGATCCTTCTACGACGATGAAATGACAACAATAACCACACCGCCAAGTAATGAATTATCCGGATCACCGGTTATGGTACCCGTGGGAGTAACTGACTTTGGCGAATTGGAGGCAGATGCAAGGATAATGTTGGAGGAACTACCGCTGAAAAAGGAGATGGCAGATATACGGGAGGAAGTTAGCGGTGAAGAGGACGCTAGTTGCAATTTGTCGCATGTTGCGAAGCTATCAGATGTTAAACCTTTGACTGGTGTGCCTGCAGTTGGTACTGAAGAAAGTGGAGGGGTAGTTTCTCCAAAGACTCCGACACCACAAACTACAACATCAAGCGCCACAACAGTAGGATCGCCCAAAATCTCCGAAAGTCGCGGACCCAGTCGCAGCGGAAGCCGAAGTGGTAGCCGCAGCAGTAGTCGGCATGGTAGCCGCAGTGGCAGCATTCGGAGTAATCTCGGCTCACGAGCCGCTTCTATTACATCAGCTAATATACCGCCATTTTCGGCAACATCGCCTCCAATTTCAATTAAATCGCTTAGAAGCCCACCATCAGTTGTGTCATCCTCATCCACAGGCTCAGCAAAATCAAAACAAAGATCATCACCTTCAATTGGGAAAGGTTCTCCAAGTCAACTACAAAGTCCCCAACGAGCCGATAGTCCACCACAAATGCCAAGTCCCCCAAAAATGCGTAGCCCACCATTATCGATTAAGAGTCCTCCGCAGGATATTCATAGTCCACCAAGAGTAACCAATCCTCCAGAACTCCATAGTTCAGAATTGGTACAGACGGTTCGATCATCGGTAACTTTTAAAACAGATGAGAAGTAAGTTTAAGAAATCTTTTAAAAGTCCCATAAAATTCTTTTAAGAAATATCTATTAAAAAAGTCGGTTTTGCTGGTTAAGGAATTTGTTTAATTAATTTATGCTTGAGCCTAAAGAAGATACAAAGTTTAAAGCAAGGGTTTTTCTGCTCAGTGTCATTGAGCGTATTATGAATTTTGACGCAGTCACCGACCTTAAGTTCATATGGACGCGTTTCATTATCGGTCCTTGTACTTAGTCATTCCCATAATAATGAATGGCTCCATTGTAAATGGGTTTGCCGATACCATTGATGGATGTAAATATTGAAAGATGCTTTGTTTACAGGATTTTCGTATGATGAATGATAACAATAACTAATATATGGATAATGATCGCTTTAGAAAGAAAATGCTTCATTGCTTTGTTTCATAAATTAACCGAATTACTTCCACTTGCAATCATAATTAAATTGTGGTACGCATTCCTAAAACTAAACAGAAATCGATCTACCATGATGGGTTCTTTAATCAAAAAAATTATCATTACCAACTGTCTTCAAACGGACATTGGGTAATGTGGGAACATTCGGAGATCCACGATGTGGACGAAGTGTTTTTTTAATCAAAAGAATTGTATTGTGTTAGCCTGTCTACGGCATGTAGTTTGAAGAAGGTAACGAACGTGGTAGAAAGGTAAAGGGACTACTAAATTTAGTC